>CACVCL010031226.1:0-32500 GCA_902729485.2 Mus minutoides
TATATATGTAAAATCAAATGTTACAAAGGAATAACATGCAACATCCTAAGAAAGGTAGTACTCTGTTACAGTGCAGTGTGTTGTGATATACTTACTACTGTCTGAGAAAGCTTTATTCTGGTAATTAAACTCTTGTGCTTTGGGGGAGTGTTGGATTTTGTTGTTGTTGTTTTCTATTTGTTTGTTTGTTTGTTTGTTTGTTTGTTTGTTTTTATTTCCAAGAAATAGTGAAATACACTCATCATGAGATAATACTATTAGCCTTTACCTAAAACCTATTTTTATTCTGAAGATATCAAATCACCCTAAGACAATACAATTAAAGTTAATATTATTCAATAAACAAAAGGCATGTTTATACGTATATGTATGAGTGTGCACATGCATGTGTGTATGGTATAAACAAATCTATAGAAACTGTAAGTGCTGGCTGGTTCTGGCACATGCTTTAATCCCAGCACTTGGGAGGTAGAGGCAGGAGGATTTCTGAGTTTGAGTCCAGCCTGGTCTACAGAGTGAATTCCAGGAAAGCCAGGGCTACACAGAGAAACCCTGTCTTGAAAAACCAAAAGAGAAAAAAAAATAGTACAAATATAAACATTTATTTAGATTAATTTGATGTTATCAATCCTTGAAATTGAAATTTAGTTTTGTTTGTGCTAACCAAGGAAATACTCTTTTGTGAGGCATGAAATTTCATCCCACAAGCCTCTTCTGGGGATTACAGCATGCGGTTTGTATTGGGGATGCAAACCTTTTCTTGCTTTTGAGTTGAGCTTTCATTCTCTTCTGTGTTCTTGAGCAAAGTAAACTGAGGTATACTGTCAACACTGTAACTCATGGGAAGAGATTATATTTTCCTATTACACTAACCATCACTGGTTTTTCTTTTTCTTTTTCTTTTTCTTTTTCTTTTTCTTTTCTTTCTGTCAGAGAGAACAAATAAGCTGCAACAGACTTTCTCAAAACTTTGTAGCTTAAAGTCTTGGTGTGCTAGAGGTTTCCATGAGCGACAATTGGGGAGTGCTGGGGAGTGCTTAGCTACTTTTCTGACTTTCAGAGGCTACAGGGAAGTGTTAGAATGGGCTCCATCTTTTGCAGCCTGTGTCCAGGCTCCACTGCAAAACTGTGAAGGGACTCTAGGTGTCCTTCACAGCCACAGAGTTCTAGAACTGTGAGCCTCTGTTTTTCTGCTAGCCATTAGCTAGATGATGTTTTATCGATTCAGTTCCACATGAGGTTAATCAACAGGGAAGTGTACTAAATGACAACCTAGATTCATCAGTTTTGCACAAGTGGAAATACCTAGAGCCACACTGTGTATCTGCCATGGAAAGTCATTGTCTTTATGAAGCAGCTGTAGATAGTGACCTCCAATCACTTATTCTATATTCTTGTTAATACAGATAAGGGATTAAGTACTACCTACTCTTTAGGAGTCATGATCACATAACAATTTGAAGTAGGAGACTGGTGCATTGCTTTCTACTGTATAGGATGCCAATAGCAAGGCTATACTGAAAATAACATAGAAAGTTACCTGATGAGAATAGAGTTGAACATTTAATGGACACAGAAACTTATCTAACAATGTGCTAGATGTCCCTGTCAGTTACTGATATGAATCTCATTCTTGACTTGTAAATTTTAAGTCATGAACTTTACTTTTTATACTTTGCATTCAGTTTAAACACTCTATTGATTCTTGTGTAATATATATATATATATATATATATATATATATATATATATATATATGTGTGTGTGTGTATATATATATATATATATATATATATATATATATATATATATATATATAATTTATATAACATATTTTCTTGCCTATTTGCTTGCATACTGTCTCTTATAGCTTCACATTACTGAACTGAACCCTCTTCATAAATTCTAAAGTAGAGTGCAGAAAGGACCACTTTATTTAATAGTGCATTGATAGAATGTGATTGTTCTCATCCACATACTGTCTAAACAATGCTTGATTATTACATTAGGCAATATATGAAGAGAAGCTGCTCCCACAGTAATTTCATTTCTGTCAGATTCTATGTATTAGAGAAATCTTCCACTAAAGGTTGCTTATCACTATTCAAGCTTAGCCCTAGACTAGCATTTCAGCTGAACTCTCTGTAAGCAGGTTAAGAAGCCTTTGGAGGCTTGGAACTGCATTCACTCACAATTACCTCCTTAAACAACTATAACCTTTATGAGAATTACCAAATTAGACATGTATAGAAAATAGAAAGTGCTAAACATTTAAAATGATGGTTTGTTTCTTTCTTCCAAGCGTGAGAAAATCACAAGTCTCTGACAGGAGCTGCCCTTCTAATTACCACCTTTGGTTATGCCCCCACCCAGAAATAGCACATGACTGTATTCTGAAAACACAATGTATTCACAGGAATTTGCCTGTCTTTCATAGTTCTGAGAGGATAAAAAGACTTGATTTGAAAAGTCTCTGCTTTCCTGCTCTGAGCTCTCTTATTTTAGAAAACAAGGAACCACGTTCCTTACACGCTTTGCTTTAACTAAGCATTGTCTGCTCGTCACTCTGCTTCAGATGGGCCCAACAATGATTATCCTCTCCCCATCCTCATGTCTTCTTTCCCGGGAAAAGGAATGAAAGTCGCATGGTACTAAGAGATTTAGTTGTGTTTTGCTTTGCTAGAGGTGGGAGGTCTCACCTCCAATCAAGACGAGGTAACCTGTGTGAATAATACTGCATTCTGACTTGCTGCTACATTAACCATCCTGATGGGTTCTAGTTTCTGACTAATGAATGCTTAATTAGAATGTTCCCAAACACACTAACACTTTATCAGAGCTGACCTACCAGTGCTGTGCCTTTTCTTTATTTATAGAAGAGCAAAATTTAAATAGCTTTGTGGATTTTTTTTTTTTTTTGGCCTGTTTGTAATAAATGTTTAAAAGTATTAAAATTTTTGTTTCCAACATATTAAATCAGAGATTTTTAACAACAAATGCACAATAGTGTAGGAAGTCCTAAGTATAGAACCAGTCCTGGAGCTAAGTTGTCTTCATCAGCTTTACAGGTAGAAGTTTGCCATTACAAGGTAATGAAACAATAGACCAGACTCCAGCATAAGTCAACAACCTAACACCTCAACCGGGTTTCTTTAAGTCACTCTATTAACAGAATCACTAACCATTGGTTTTCTATATAATACTTGAAGAGGATTTCTAAAACATATTCTTACTAAACACAAAATATTTAGCATAGAGATACTGTCCATATAATCAGCAAAACACTGTATATAGTTGTACAGAAATCATATTTTCATCTAGTTACTAATTAATAATTGATATTGTATGTATCAGATTATATGCTGTAATTTTATGTGGAAGCAATATAGTCTTGGTATTTGATTTTAAACATAAATAAATAGTAAAAATTTTACACAATACATGCATTTAACCTCTTTAAATCTTTATTCAGTAAAAGGATTGTGCAGTATATGTATGGAACATTGCCTGAGTTCTTAATCATGACTTCTGTATCAGTTAAAAATAAAATAGAAAACGTCTATTGTAAATCTAAACTTGCAGAGGAAGGTTAAAGCTTCATAAACACTGCCATGTGTAAACTGCCAAGGTTTGTGCATGGTTAATATTCTGAAGATGTGTGCTTTATCTCAATTTGATGACATTAAGCCATTTAAGAGTAAGATATATGTACAGTGCTTTGCTTGCCAAACTTGTCCATCCTGCTTACAGGGAGCATTTCTTACAGTAGGATTGTCACATTCATGTGCTGTTTATTGATCAGGATGTGAATATTACATTAACACAACACTTTTTTTTTTCGTTTTATCTGCCACCCAAACTGTCCTCTTGTCAATGATGTCCTTTACTGCGTTTCAGTTTTACATTGAAGCATCTAAACAAGGACCATTCTTTTTGTTAACTGGATATTATCTTTATTTAGATTTCAAATGTTATCCCCCTTCCTCATTTCCCCTGTGAGAACTCCCTATCCTATATCCCCACCCCACTGCTCACCAACCCACCCACTTCTTCTTCCCAGTCCTGGCATTCCCCTACTGGGGAATCTATAGAGCCTTCACAGGACCAAGGACCTCTCCTCCCATTGATGACCCCCAAGCCCACCCTCTGCTACATATGCAGCTGGAGCCATGGGTCCCTCCATGTGCACTGCTTTAATATGTTGTTATTTCTCTTCAGTCTTTTTAATCTTGAACAACCTCTTAGCTTTAAAATATGAAAATGAGTAGTTGTGAGTAATAGATAGATAGATAGATAGATAGATAGATAGATAGATAGATAGATAGATAGATAGATGTAACATTTTAGGGGATAGGTAATGCCTGATGTAATAGAAATATACCAGATCTTGATGAATCTTATGTGCTCTAATGAGTTTCCAACCAGACTTTCAGTAATTTTAAGCATTGATATTGATAGTAAAGTTGTTCAAATCCTGTGATAGTGATTATAATAATTACTTAAGTTCCAATGGACTTGAAACATGGTATACGTGAGCACATTCTAATAAGTGATGCTAAGACACTTCTCACAGAACTTTCTTTAAATAGTAAAATATCAAATATAGAATGGCATATTTACTCTTGTACATGAAAATAGAAAAAAATCATTATCATCATCACCATCACCATCATCATCACCATGGTAATATGGCTTTAAGACAATTATAATCACAGAGAATTACAGAGAAAGATTATTATCTATTTTGTAAAATACTTTTAATATTTAGTAAGCTAGAATTATCTTTCCTTTGGAAATAAATTCCTATTAGCCGAAAGAGAGGGTCAACCTGCCTGACTCTCATCAGCTTCCTCTCTAAGACAAGGTCAGTTGTAGATGAAACTGTCATACCAGGAGTTTGCCTGATCATTTTTAATCTTTTCATTTCTCTGTGTCTAACAATCTCCATTAAAATACCTTCTCTACAAATTCTCCAGTTCAGGTTTTGTTGCTGTTGTAACTATTTAGTTGTCCATATAGAAATGATGCTGATCCCAGATCCCATGAGGATCCCTAGGTCTAGCTCCACACACTTCAGAGGATCAAACTGTCAGTGTTTGAATATGTTTGCCATGAATGCTTATCTAGAGTCTTTTTTATAGAAAAGACAGTTTCTTCACTATGTGTCTAAAGGTATTTTTCTCATCAGCCTATGAACTATAGCTTTTAAAAGCCTTCTGTAAACTAGCCTGTGTCCCCGCTTATGCATTTTCTTCCTAAAAAGTATTTGAATACTTTCATCGATGATAATTTTCATTCTTATTCTTGACCATCATCCAGAGCTATATGTGAGAGTCTGAGGTTAGCTCTATGGTAAAGTGCATTGGAAGGGCTTTTTCATGTGAAAAGATGAACAGCAGGTAAATTGTCAAAGATGGCTTTGGTGCCCAAAACTTCCTAAATAAAATAATAATAATAATAATAATAATAATAATAATAATAATAATAATATATTATTATTTGCATGTTGGCTTAGTAATACATTTACTTTATTTTTATTTTAACTGGGTGTACACTATGTACCATGTTAGTCTACCAAATAATATGTTACCTACTTCTACTGGTTTATTGAAATTACCCAAACCTAATGTTCTCCCTTTGGGCTTTAGACTGTACCTACCTGTTTGCTGAAGCATTACTACTTGGTATTGTGAAAAGCACAGAAAAAAGACTTAGGGTATGCTCTGCTCAAATATGATCCAGTTCAATGGGCTTCTGATGCCTCAGATATGAGCTTTAATTAAAAATTTAAAAAATGGTTACAACATTATTCTGTTTTTACTTTTTAATTATATTAGGATATAACCTCAGATATATTAGTATTCAAACATCTGGAAATCACTTGCACTGTGGCTATCTGCATTTCATGAGAAGAAATTATGTTTACTCAGGATCCTCCTATAAACTGCCTTGTGCTGAGCATCGTCTCTCTTAAAATATTTCTCATGTTCAATGTAGACTTTGTGTCTCTGCCTCTTTGCTTTAGCAGTAGCAGAATGTTCTTACTCTAAATATAAAATTATAAAAAAGCAAGAAACAATATTTTCTTTAATTAGCCTCTTCCTTTGGGGGTTTTAGAAGAGAGGTTATGGCTTGACAGAGATCCTTCCCATCTGTTCCTGTTGGTTTACTTTTATTTTGACTTCCTTTCGTTGTCTTATCAAATATCACATGAATCATTAACATTTGTTTTCATCGCTTGTTTGGATTTCCTTTGCTTCACATGATGAAGACATTATGTTGAGACAAGTTTCAGGCTAACATATTTTATATTAACCTCATATTCTTTACTCAAGTATTAAACATTCTAGATATACGATTTTCTGTGTTTGCTTTCCCCTGTGTTAATATTTTCTTCTACTCCAGGGTAGGAAAGCACGTGTGGAGACAACTGTTTTGTGAAAGCAGCAGTCTTTGTCAGATTACACATGGCTCATATGGGTTTTGCGTACATTGGTGCCATTTTTAATAAAGCTATTTCCTCATAAGATAACAGTTTTTAAAGCCCTTAGGCAGAGGGTCGATAGGTAAGATATCCTGGTAGATGTTTGTCAGGAATCTCTATTTAAAGCGAAAACATCTCCTCCTTTGCTTTGTGATACTTATTCACAATGCGCTTCTTGTACTGATATTCATCCAAAGGCAAATCTTAATCTCTTAAGATTTAATAAAACAATCTGAAATTATTGTCACTTACATGTTGAATTCTGTTATGAAATTATATTAAGCTATGTGATTAATAGAATGATATCTCATTAGATTTAGAAAACATATTTTTGTTGAATAGTGAGGTTTTTATATGTGGAGTAGAAAAGGAAGTTTTCATTACACATTATAAATAATATTCAAATAACAATATATACCAAAACTTAGGCCCCAAACTAAACTTATTTTTCAAGCACAAAACAAACATAGAAATTTTGTAATAAATTCTTTTTGCTCACACCTTATTCATAAAAATTAATTTTATATAAAAAGCCATGTCTTCATAAGTGTTTCATTTCTGTGACGAGACACCATGACTGAGGCAACTCTTGTAAGGACAACATTTAATTGGGGCTTCCTTATAGTTTCTGAGGTTCAATCCATTATCATCAAGGCAAGAACATGACAGCATCTAGGCAGGCATGGTATGGGAAGAGCTGAAAGTTCTACATCTTCATCTGAAGACCACTAGAAGAAGAAACTTCCAAACATCTAGAATGAGGTCCTTTTTTTTCCCCTTTTTTTCTTTATTGGATATTTTCTATATTTACATTTCAAATGTTATCCCCTTTCTTGATTTCCCCTCTGAAAAACATCCACTATCCCCTTCCCCCTCCCCCGGCTCACCACCCCACCCACTCCCACTTCCTGGCCCTGGCATTCTCCCATGCTGGGGCATAGAGCCTTCATAGGACAAAGGGTCTCTCCTCCCATTGATGTCAGACTAGGCCATCCTCTGTTGCATATGCAGCTGGAGACCTGAGTCCCACTGTGTGTGCTCTTCAGTTTGTGGTTTAGTCTCTGGGAGCTCTGGAGGTACTAGCTAGTTCATATTGTTGTTCCTCCTATGGGGCTGCAAACCCCTTCATCTCCTTAGGTCCTTTCTCTAACTCTTTTATTGGGGACCCTATGCTCAGTCCAATAGATGGCTATGAGCATAGGGTGAGGTCGATAAAGTCCATGTCCACAGTGACACACCTTGAAGTCAACAAGGCCACACTTCCAAATAGTGCCATGCCCTGGGCCAAGCATATTCAAACCATGATACTATACTCCATGGCCCCGAATGGCTTGTTCAAACTCATGAGTCAATGGGGGCTACACCCAGCCATTGCATAATGCAAACTACATTTAGTCCAACTTCAAAAATCCCACAGTCTATAACAGTCTCAACAATGTTAAAAGTCTGAAGTTCAAAGTCTCATCTGATGTTCATCAAATCATTTAACTGTAATCTCCTACAAAATCAAAATCAAAAAGCTGTTCACATACCTGCAGTATCACAGAATATGCATTACCATTATACAATGTCATAGTGAGGAAATACTGGACCAAAGCAAGAACAAAAGACAGTAGGCAAACTCCAAACTCTGTATCTTCATGTCTGATGTGAAAGCACTCCTCAGATCTTCAACTCCTTTCTTTCATCTTTGTTGACCACAACAAACTTCTTTCTCCTGGGCTGATTCCATTCCCTGTTAGCTTTCTCGGCAGGGGCAGGTATCCATTGTCTCTGAAATCTCTAACATCTTGGGGTCTCCAAGGCAACTTCAATGTTATAGCTTCTTGTTCCAGTGTCTGGGATTCACACTTGATGGTGGAAGGAACACAAAACTAGATCAGGCTTAATCTTCCTCTGAGTGAAGATTTTAGGCTTAATATGTAAGCTTGCACAGTCAAAAAAAAAAAAAAAAAAAGTCAGAAGTTGGTTTGAATGGTTGGCTGAAGCATTCATCAAAGATGGCCCACTGAAAAGGAGTAGAAGAGGCCTGATATTCCGTGGCTTAGCATTGATGATGGGATGTTAAGACAGTGAAATTACAATGCTAGAGTGGGAACACATATAACTAATCCTCTACAATGGGAAGGCACAGAAGACATGCTTTTTGTGAATCCTGTAAGATGGAAAATGGTTAAAGGGGCACCAGCATATTGAAGCTTTGTTGTCACCCTTTTCCTTGTGCCAGTCCTTAGAGTTGGAGAAGCTGCTGCTCAACTGAATAAATTAAATGTAATGGATTTGATTGGATCCTGAGGTAGCAGACACCCAGGTCTCAGCACTGAATCACCAGAGGCAAGGTGATCATAGTTATTATANTAAGATGGAAAATGGTTAAAGGGGCACCAGCATATTGAAGCTTTGTTGTCACCCTTTTCCTTGTGCCAGTCCTTAGAGTTGGAGAAGCTGCTGCTCAACTGAATAAATTAAATGTAATGGATTTGATTGGATCCTGAGGTAGCAGACACCCAGGTCTCAGCACTGAATCACCAGAGGCAAGGTGATCATAGTTATTATAGTAGGCAGAGTAAACAATACAATGTTCATAATGACCTAACCCATAATGGTGAGCAGGGATGAGGTGAATTTTATAATGACATTACTCATATGGACCTTTGGCTTTGGCTATCAGTCATGGTGTTTCCAGACATGAAATAGATAGAATGATTGCACTGGATCGAGGCAAAAAGCAATCTCAGTCAGTGAATCAATTTCCAGACTTGAGCCAGTTTGTAGAACCAGAACCCCTTGAATGAAGTGGTGGCCAGGTTCCCCTGAGAAAGGACCTTGGTAAGGTCCTGGACAAAGACCTGCGTTTGAGCCTTAACACCCTGTGGTGACACATGCCTGTAACGTCATTACTAAGAAATTTAGCAGGTCCATCAGAAATTTGTGGGCATCCTTAACTAAGAGTAAGTTTGACAAGAGCAAGGCTAGAGGAGAACCTATCTCCAAGATAAACAAACAGGAGAAAACTGGCTTCTAGGCAGCTAGAAGGAAGGTCTCAAGCCTACCTCCACAATGACACACTTCCTCCAATAAGGGCATACCTACTCCAACAAGGACATAACTTTTAATTGTGCCACTCCCTGGGGCAAGCATATTCAAACCACCACAATCCATAAACTTAATATTGTCTGATTTTATGATTTTTTAACATTAGTATTAAATTCTGAGGTCATACTAGATTCAGTAGTATGAATTGTTGTAGTAGTAGATTGTTGGAACATTTACCTAGCATTTCAAGGCCCTGAGTTCAATTTTCAGAAGAAATGAACAAAGCAAGACCTTAATCAAGTTCATTTTTATTAAGATATTTAAAAGATCTCTTCATTTTGTTATGTGTAGATTTAAATCTGCATAATAATAAGCAGCATACAAAACTACACACCTGTTATAAACTATTCAGTGATCAAGATACTTTCTTGTATACCAAATTATAGCTGCAACTATCAAATCACAATGAACTTTGAAACTATTAGGAATTTGTAATTTAAATAGTTTCACTCAACCCCTACTCCCAAATGCTTTTAATTAGAACAGACTTTTTAATTAGGTACTCCCATGCACAAAGTTTAGCCTGGTGATTTTCCTGTCATATCAACCTCCCATACAAAAGCAAATAATCATTGTGTCACAGAAAAAACTGGGCTGTCTTTATTGAAACTAGAATATAAGAACTCCAGTTTTGATTACAAGCTACTCAGACTAAAGGGAAGGCCTAGACCCTGGAGCAGAGCAAAATGAATAAGCCATGAGCAGAAAGTGCAAGTCAGGGACTCTGGATTTTTTTCTCAGTCTTTAGTTAAGGAAAGGCTACATGACAGAGTAGACACAGAATCTGTATCCTATTACTATAAGGTCACTGCATCTCTATTTGTTGTTCTGTGGCACCTTGTGAGACAATAAGACTCACTGCATTTCTATTTGTTATTCTGTGATACCCTGTAATACACTAAGATTCTTCATGAATTCCAATCCTCATTTGGGTAAAACAGTATAAAAAAAAATCTTTATCTTTAGTTACAGGGAGGTGTAGACAACAATAATCTTATCAATTCTTTTAGAATGTTGTTTTGCCTATTCATGGTATTTTTATCATATTCATGTCATCCTAAATCTGGGTCCTCAAATTGCTCTGAAATACATTTCTTCTTCCAAATATTTTAATAACCTGAGTCCTATTTGTGTTGCCCATATATATTCTCATGGATGTGGGGTTACCCACTGGAGCATAGTCCACCTAACATGTGACCTTTAACAAAACTGAATCTTCTTTCCCCAGAAGCCATCAACTGTTGGTAGCTTTTAGTAGGGTGCGGAACTTCCGGTACTCTCTCAATTCATGCTTGCTCAATCTAATTCAGCAGCCAACTGCCACTGCTGTGAGTTCGTGAGATGAATGTGGTGCTATCATATTCAGAAAGCACCAATCCTCCAGTCTCACCTACTTACTCTTGCAGAGGGGTCCGTGAATCTTGTGGCAGTGGATAGAGGGTAATGTAAATGTCCCATTCTTGGCTCAGCTTTACAGGTACATATTCTCTGAAGCTTCACCAGTTGTGAGTTTTGGTATTAAACACTGTCCATTATAACCAGTAATTTTGATCAAATTCAAGAGCAGCAATATTCTATGGATTTAGAGATCTGAGTTAGGAGGGCAAATTTACTGCTATGTCCATTTAGAAAAACAATAGAAGTAAGCCCAATGATGGGACCTACAAGCCAGGAGTTCTTGACTAGTTTTACATTATCAGGTATACCTTTCCTCCTGTGGTCTTGGCCTTATATCCAATCAGAAAGGAGTTAGGAATCCCCAAACATTTGTGCCATGAAACCATATCCATGTGTTATATGCGTGGGAGTATCTTACCACACTGGCCATGATGACTTCCTTTCCTCCAGCTTCCTACAGAGTACTTTCCAGTATTATAAAGAAAGGATCCTGATCAATACCAATATGAATTTTCTGTCTCATGTCAGTAAAATGTGTAGTGTCTGAAGAATTTGGGTCTTACCATGAATATATGGTAGACAACAGATAACAGTGGCAATAGCTTGGATTGTTTAGGAGATTTTCAGGACAACCTTAACTGGGAGGAAATGTACACAAACATCTGAAGTGTGTCCCACAGAAGGGACAGGTTAGAGTATAATATAGCTGAAAAATGCACTTATGTTTTATTTATATTTTGCATTGAATAATTAATTTCTCATTTTTATTTTTATTTCTGTTTCATTCAAATAGTTTATACAGTATGTCCAAGATTTCACTATTTTTTATTTCCCACAGAATTATATTTTAATCTCCAGTATTATACTTATAGCTTAACTTGTATTTATTCAGTTCATCTCACTAGAGTATAAAAAAAAACTCTATTGATGGCTAAGAGATCATTGGTGGCTTTCATGAAAATAGTTACACGTGTGCACAGCAGTTACATCACACAGCACATTTAACAAGACTGCTAGAGAGTGAGCAGAGCCTTCGGCTTTCATGATGGAGATACACCTGAGTGCACTCTCAGAAAATTCGGTTCTGCAAGCTTGGTGGAAGTAATTGTCATTCAGCAGAAAGTCACTAGCTTTGCATATCAGTAATGCACACACTCACATACACTTATCTATTTTCTGAGTGGTCCGGAACTGATATCATTGTAGCGAATATATATTTATGAGAACTAAAAATTCTGTATCCTTCTTGATCCTATGAACTCCTGTAATTATGAAATTAATTTTGAGAATATATGAAAACTGTTACATCCTAAGCAAGTGAAAGTAAAATAGAAACTCAGAATTTCATACCAAATTTCATGTTTTCTATGCCCCTCGAATACTGTGCCATTAATTATTTTTGTCATTTGTTTTAGATGGAAGACTGTATTTGAAAACTACTGTCATGTACTGAATATTCCTTGTTGAAGAAACCCATCATCTACTACAGAACTCTGGAGGCAGACATTCATCGTCGGAAAGTCCAAGAAAACAAAACAAACAAACAAACAAACAAAAAACAAAGTCCGTATAAAAGAACTTCTTCAATTTTGTGTGTTAGTGCTCTTTATCATTTAGGTATTCCACAAAAGCAGAAAAGTTTCCTCCATTGATTTTTTTTCACCTGTTGTTCATACCAGAGACTGAGAATGTTTATAAATGTACACATATCAAACTTCTCACAGTAATAACTCACCTGTGCTGCTGGACACTTGTGTACAGAGTTAAAGACAGGTCTGAGGAAGACCTAGCTTTGGTTTGTTTCCTTTTTCTTCTTAATGGATGAACCTTTTTTTCCTATTCTGACAGTTCTGTAACGGAGCACATCAACAGACTTTGTAGCAGTGTTCACCCAGACTTACAGAATTGTGTCCCACAGAAACCAGCAAGAATATATGGGATAAACTTTTAAGGGTCATAGAAAATTCGGGGGGGGGGGGATGAGAGAAGTAAGAGTATTCTGTTACATACAATTTTAAACTCTATAATTGCAGGTTTTGTCCTGAAGACCTTTTTCATATACTTTCTGAAAGTCCAACAAATGGATGTTAACAACTCAATGAAATTACATTTTGCATATCTGAAAAAGAAGCATTGAATATAAGCCAAACGGTTTCACTGATGGTCTCTTTTTCGTAAAGATAAAAATATATAAAAAAATATATAAATATAACATGTTTTCATTCCAAACTGGTAGTGGTATATAGGAATAAAAATAATAATGTTGCTTCTTATTCAAACTGTTGGTCACATGTACAGTATATAAACATAAAACTCACAGGAAGGTATTATGTATGCAGTAGTATACTAGCGTTTAGGAAATGAAAATTTTAGAAAATATGTTTTGTCACCCTGTTGGTCAGAAAGATGTCTTTCTGGTTTTAACGCATGCAGGCATGTAAATATTTGTCTGGAGTCACAGTATTAATGAATGAGATCTTATACATCTGGTGACATCAGAATTCTGTCAGCCATTTTTATTTGTATATTGATCCCTAGGGAGTGCCCCAAACTCCACTACAGAGGATGAATTGTGGCTGACCAGTAAATCAAAACACCAGAGATATTTTTATATGTTAATGTCATATTATGTTAATGTTGCTGAAAACAAAACTTAATAAGCCCTTGGTGTATTGGTCCAATACCATGTAGCCCCGAGTGATGAAGTTAAACTGTGCTGTGCTTCCCAGCCCAGTCAGAGGGAACAGGGGGCTATGTGCTATTTTCACTGTCTTTTTGAAAGTTACAGTATGTGTTTTCATATTTGTGTGTATAACTGGAAGTAAAGCTGCAAACAGTGCTTATCACATGCTGAAGTTACCTTTGTTTTTACACCTGGGGAGTAACCCTTCTAAAGACGTACACGAATCCGTGCCGTTGCTCTACACTTTATGATTTTCTGTCATATTAAAATTTTGTGATTATAGTATTTTTATTACCATGAAAAACAAAGTAATAAATCTAAAGCAGCTAGCATCAGTGTGTTTAAAGATAGTTTTGATTGGGTAATTATTATTTGATTAAGAAAAAAAAAAAACTTCCTATTATGTATTCTGTGTCACTGAGCTCCTGTAAATTTTTAGGTCTTCCTTGCAGTTCTGAAACATAACTAATTCCTGGCTATAACTTGCTATTAACTGGTTACATTCATTTTTAAGACAACAAAGGGTTATATGTACAGTTGTTTTAGCTTGCATTAAAGGGGAGTAATATTTTAATTTAAAACACTGTTAGTAACTGCTTTGTAGAAACAGTTTGCTGAGCATAATTCTTCCATGGTCATGTTTTGTTGTTTGAGCAAAAGAGATTCTATTCTTACTTACATGTATTTTTGTTTCTTTTTCCATACATACATACATACATACATACATACATACATACATACTGTAAATGATTACAGTTCTTAAAATTGGAAGGATTTGTAGAAAGGTTTGGAGTCATACTTGTTTTAACAGACTGTTTTTGTTTTTGTTTTTGTTTTTGTTTTTGTTTTTAAGACTACAACTTACATAGGTAGGAGAGTTGATCATTGTTGCTCTGCTCCTGGCATAGAGTCACCTGTTAAATGGGGTAGTTTTAAAAGACGTACGTGAAAGACCTCTGAGAATGCGTTAGTGTTTGGTTCAGCATAAAAGGAAATTATAGGATTGAAGGCCAAAAGCTATCCATTATATGTTAAGAGACTCTTATTAACCTGTTGTAAATATTGCAATTCACAAAATGTTATTGTAAGTTTGTAACTTAATTTTTCTCTCTTTTTAGTTAAACAGGTTTGTTTAGAAATTTGTGTTTCGGTGTAAGCAAGTAAAACTGTGCCCATTTTATGGTCCCCATGCTTTTGTAATCTTACAAATATTAACGTCTAGTTGTTCTATATTATAACCATATTTGCGCTCTATGCAAGCCCTTGGAACAGAACATACTCATCTTCATGTAGGACCTATGAAAATTGTCTATTTTTATCTATATATTTAAAGTTTTCTAAAAATGATAAAAGGTTATTACGAATTTTGTTGTACAAAATCTGTACAAAAATCTGTTTTTACATCATAATGCAAGAATTGGAAATTTTTCTATGGTAGCCTAGTTATTTGAGCCTGGTTTCAATGTGAGAACCACGTTTACTGTTATTGTATTTAATTTTCTTTTTCTTTTCAACAATCTCCTAATAAAAATGTCTGAAATCGCCTTGCGACTTTATTTACCGTTTGTCTTTATTATAGTTTCTGAGATGCATTACTTTAAAGGAATATTTACTTTCTAATGGGAGGCATCTAAAAACAACACAAGTCAGCTCTTTGCAATGCTCAGGGAGCATTGCTCAATGATTTTATTTAACATGCAACCACTTCTATCTCTAATATGAATTACTGTGGAGAAAACATCATAAAAGCACACTCTGTAGTTATTGTTTAACAAGCAGATTTTCCATATTTTGTTTCTTGCCAGCTAAGCAAACTGCCCACATATACATGATTTATTTATGTACATTTCTCAGTTTATGAAGCTGTTATTTGTACCTTTTTCCTTTATCTTCTTATATTCCCATGATTCTTATTTTACAAAGCCTTATGCTGAAAAACATAGAACAGACATGTTGATGCAACAAAATATATAATTCCCATATCTGTACAAGTATGGATCTGTAACTCTAACCACATGGTTTTCTTTCCACTATAACATCAGAATAATACCGTTAATAACTTGAAATTACAATATCCTTTAACTACTTTAATTATTATTTAAAAATCTATTGGGTTGTTACTTATCTGAAAACATTCATAAGAGAATGGAAAATTTAATTTTTTTCTTGTTCAAAGTGAATGACCTCATTTTAATTCATGAAAGTAACAAATTATAATTTTCTTAATAAAAATGGAAGATGTGTATATGACCATTACTAATATATTTTATCCTCAGTCTTTATCTATTTATGCCAGTAAGATTATGTCAAAATGCCACAAAAATCTCAGAGTTAAGTGATTTTTGTAGTAATTTAGATTTTTCTCTCTGTGCTATTATTGTTCATTTGGGCTGCATTTTAAGATACAGAAAGTAAAGATTTTAATGGAATGAATACCGTATTGTAAAAATATGGAGAGTGTCAGTTTTCCTCTTAAAACTGTACACTTAAAAGTGTACATGTTGCTTAAGTTTTTAATATGCAAAATTAGTAGAGGAAATATGAACCAACCCTCATTTATTTATTATTTAAAAAGGTTCACAAGTAAGGCCTCTCTGTTTCAGAATGTACTGTGCTAACTGTTATAACGACCCAAGCTAAAAATCATAATGTCCCAGTGAACATCTAATTTTGTTGGAATAGGAACTTTTACAAGAGTAGTATCAAAAGGTGCACATATCCTTTGTGCTACAGCAGACATCAGTGTAAATGACTAAAGTATTTACTAAGACACTTTAACACCATGAATTTAGAGTAACTTTTTATTTTTACTTTGAGATAATAGCAAAAGATTATTTGAAAAAAGGATAAGAATTTTAAATTGAGAAACACATACATTTTCCAATAAACAAAAAATAAAGCCAGCACATCTGTTATTCTCTTCATATTATTTGTTCATGCATTAACAATTGCTTCATTTTTCTTATCAATGATCAAACCCTTTTAAGGTAAGTAACATATACAGTCTCGCTCAAAAATAATGTCATAAATGAATTCCTAATGTGTTCAGAATATTCACGATGTATGTACAATATCCAAATCTTATTATTTAATATCTATGTGTTGCAAGAGTAAGTAATGGTCGAAAATGATTCAAACACAGCATAAGTTATAAATGCTAATTCTGTGCTAAGATAATGAATAAACAGTAAAATCATGCCTTATTTACATTGTGTGATCTACAAGCTAGAAATGAGTTAAGCAAATAACTAGCTAAGACTCCTTTGGTTCTTGTAAAACAAAATTTTGAAAGGTTAAAAACCCAAAGGAACCAGTTAAAAAGATTAAACTCTGCGGATGGAAACTCAAGGTAATAGGTTCAGGGACCCAATGCCTCCAGTTTTCACTTCTGCCCAGTAGCTCTGATTGTTATTCCTCTTTGGGTAGAGGAATTCTCTTTACTATTTACTCTTGTAGTATCTGAGAGCTCTAGGCTCATACTACAGAAGTAAGCCTATTACTTTCTCTCCGTTGTTTAAGCTAGACTACCTGTGAATGCTGACTATCCCTTGTTGTTAAATATATGCCTATAAGATATATTGGCAGAATATGAGATGCATTTAGGGAATTTTAAAGATTGTTGTGTTCATTAAATTTCTATACAACTTCAGGATCCTTCATGGGAATAACTATCTAATGAATACCTAAATTAGGAACCAGAATATGAGTTACATTGACATCATAGAATATAATTAGTGGACCTGCTGCTTCAGAAAAGGAAGATGGTGAGAGTGAGGAAGGAGCAATTGTGAGATAAGCATTATGAATTATGAATAAATCTAACCCCAGTTCCACTTACCATACATATAACCATTGTAGAGACTTCCTCCTTCTGAACATTTTTTTCCTTTCGTTATTTTCAATGGAAACCCATTCTTCTCTCAGACAATACATTCTCAACACAGTATCCTTTTTTTCACTCCTATTGCTTCTCCCTACAGCCCTCTCCACCAGATCCACTATTTAGTTTCCCTTCAGAAAAGAGCAATCCTCCAAGACAGCACAACAAGGAGGACAAGAAAAGACACAATAAGACAGGAGAAAAGTCCTCTTACCAAAGATGGACCCAAAGGAAACCCACAAGGAGAAAAAGAGTCTCAAGAGCAGGCAATAGAGTTAGAGAAACACCTGGTCTCATAGTTAGGAGTCCCATACAAATACCAAGCTAACAGCCATTATATGCAAAGGAGCTGGTGCAGACCCATCCAGGCCTCGTGCTTGCCACTTCAGTCTCTTTGACCCCATAGAAACCCTGCTTGGTTAATTTAGTGGGCCATTTTTGTGAATATCCATTCTAGATATCCTATATCTCATTTGACTCCTACAATCTTCCTGTCCCCTCTTTCATAGGATTCCTAAGTTCTGAAGCTTCTTCATGTTTTCTTTGTTCCATATCATCTACGAAACAACCCCCCACCACCATAACACACACACACACACACACACACACACACACACACACACACACACACACACACATAGGATCTACCTTGTAAGAGCCTCCCTGATGTGTTAGAATGACAGGTCTCTTCTCAACAGCAAACTAGGCCAAAACAGTTCCCCGTGGAAGAGGTTTTATAGGGAGAGAGAGGCAAGGTGGTGGTAGAAAGAGAAGAGGGGGAGACAGAGAGAGAGAGTGAGGGAGGGGTGTTCTCCTTATTTATATGGAAAATGACATAAACATAGGTAAAGGTAGGGGTGAGCCAAGTGGATGCTGGGAATATGCTGTAGGTCAAGCTGTCACCTATGTGATGTCATAGGTTTGAGAGGTCCTGATGCCAGCACTCCTAATTTTTTAAAGCAAATATGTTATAACAGTATGATGTGGATGTCACTGTGGAGGAAAAAAAAAATCAACAGAAAGAGGTCAAATGAAAGGAAGAATGGTTTGTATATTGTAGTCATCCTGGTAAATGCTAGTCAAGATAATAAGGCTGAGATTGGTCTTGCAATTATAATGTAGTGCTTAAAGTAACCATTAAAATGCCACATTAATGACATATTATAGATTAAAGTGAATAAATATAGTGAGGCCTTTTCTACGTGAAGAGTAAATACTTAACATATTCGACCCAAAGCATAGACCTCCTCATGGATCAAGAAAAGAAATAGTCCAGTACACTTTCTGCAATCTTGGCTGATTCTTCAATGATGTTAATTTGGTAACCTGCTTTTTCTACTATGCTATCTCACATACTAGAATGAGTCATCTGATACCTCCCTATTACTGTGATATCTATAAGAAAAGAGACTCTGATGTTAGAAATAATTTTAGTGTGGCAAAGAAAGAGATCACCATTGCAACTAAAGTGTGTCCCAGGAAGGAGGTGGGGGCATTATTCTTGATCAAAAGAGTGTGGTATTCACAGCAAGCAGTCCAGGATGGGAAGGGCTCATGGTTTATATTCAAACACAGTCTTGTCTTCTTTTTCCATTTGGCTGGTCTGTAATCTCATCATTTTGCCAGTTTGGCTGGATTTTAAAGAATTGACAAGAAGAAAATCCAGGAAAGAGGGAAAGGGGTCACTACTCCAAGTCATCAAACTCCTGGGATGCAATAAAGTTTTTATTGTAGAGAAATTTTCATCCTGCAACTTGGATGCTCTGGCAAGGGTTCACATCCAAAGACCTTCTAGGAGTGAGCAATCTGGCTGGAATGTTACACCTTTAATCCCTCTGACTGGAATGCAGACACAACTTTAGAACACACCTTTGGCACCAAACAATGAAGGTAAAGCTAGTTTGTAAAAGAAAGTAGCCTATTTCCATTCATTCTTCTGGCCCCTGGGGCTTCTCTCCTGTGGGAGGTGGGGGGAGGGGGCCCTAAAGAAAGTACCTAAGACCTGGGATGTTAAAGACTCTCAGTATACAAAGTGAAGGATCTTAGAGTAAATGCCAAACAGTGACTAGAGTAACCTTGTAGAGTTCACCTACAGTAGAAAGATAGGGCATCAAGTGGAGGGATGGGGTTAACATTCCACAGTCAAAAACTCTCTGACCCAGAATTGTTCCTGTCTAAAAGAACTACGGGGACAAAAATGGAGAAAGGACTGAGGGAAAGGAGGTCTACTGACTGGCCCACCTTGGAATCAATCTCAAGGAGAGGCTTTTTTTTTTTTTTTGTTCAACTTTTATTAGATATTTTCTTCATTTACATTTCAAGTGTTATCCAGAAAGTTCCCTATACCCTCCCACCTCCCGGCCCTGCTCCCCTACCCATCCTCTCCCACTTCTTGGCCCTGGCGTTCCCCTGTATTGGGGCATATAAAGTCTGCATGACCAAGGGGCCTCTCTTCCCACTGATGGCCAAATAGGCCATCCTCTTCTATATATGCAGCTAGAGTCATGAGCTCAGGGGGTACTAGTTAGTTCATGGTTATTCTTCCACCTAGAGGGTTGAAGACCCCTTCAGCTCCTTGGGTACTTTCTCTAGCTCTCAAGGAGAGGCTTTAAGACCTGACACTATTATTGGTGCTATGGTGTGCTTATGGAGCCTGGCATGGCTGTCGCCTGAGAGGCCCAACCAGCAGCTGACTGAGACAGATGCAGATACTTACACCCAACCAATGTCAGGGACCTCTGTGGTTGAATTACGGAAAGACTGGAAGAAGCTGAAGAGGAGGGTGCCCTCATAGGAAGACCAGCAATCTCAAATCATCCAGAACCCTGAGATTTCTCAGACACTGAGCCACCAACCAGGTAGCATATACCAACTGGTCCAAGGCTCCTGGCACATATACAGGAGATGGCTGCCTGGTATGGCCTCAGTATGAGATGAGCCTAAAACCCTCAAAAGACTTGAGGCCTCAGGGAATGGGGAGGCTTGGTGGGGACAGAAGGGGTGGGGTGGGAGAGCTTGGTGTGGGCAGAAGGGGTGGGGTGGGAGAGCTTGGGGCTAGTAGGCTAGGGGTTGGGTCAGTGGGGAGGAGGAAAGGGATGAGAAACTGGGATGGAGAACCAGGATGGGGATAACTACTGCAAAAAAAAAAAAAAAAAAAAAAAAAAAAAAAAAAAAAAAAAAAAAAAAAAAAAAAAAAAAAAAAAAAAAAAAAAAAATTAAAAGTAATTTTAAAAAAAGGAAGCAGCCATCTTTGAAAGTGACATCTAATTGAAGAGCAGACAGAGTTACAAATCAGAAAGATTTGACAGAATGAATAAGAGGTAGGTAGGGTATGTCCAAGACACAAAAGGACAGAAAAAAAGAGGCTATTTTAGCACAGTGCAGGGAGAGAAGGTAGTGTGGGGGCTGTAGTTTTACAGAGAAAGGTTGCAGAGAGAACAAGCTAGACACAGGTAAGGACAGAACCAGCAAGAGAATAGAAAACAACCAGAAGATTAGAACATGTTGCTGTAAGGAAATAAAAGGGACACTTACAAGTGACACCCAGAAGGGCTAGACAGAATAAGAAATTTGATTTTAAGTGCCACAACTCTATGGCAGAGGACAAAGGAATGGATATTTTGTTTCAAGACACTAACCAAAAGGTAGAAGAAAGAAGAACCCACAAAGTAATGACGGTTCTTATACAATCAGTACGTGTAAACAAATATTTTACTGGGTGGGGAAATTAATATATTTGCATAAAGTTTTACCAGTTGACAGAGATAAGATGATTTGTATATGAGTCTTACAAGATGGGGCAGATAAAAGGATTTAAATTCTTTGTTATGAAAGTCTTACAGATTTTAACAGAAAAGACTACTGTTTGATGTTTCCTACACTATTGAAGTACATCTTTCAGATAAATTCATCTGTGTATCTTGAACCTAAATCCATTCGTGGTTAATAGCTTATACTTTCCCATATTCATAAAACTTGATACTTTTTACAAGTAAATCACCTAACTTCATAATATATCTTAAGGTGAATACATTGAAGGGGAAGAAGTCTTAACTAACAAGTAGAAAACATCTAAATTTCTAAAAGGTTTCTCTAATGGAATAGAACTAATAGAATAAAATGTAACATATGTATTTGTTATTAATAATAATTATTATTATTATTAAAAGTAGATTTATTGTGCTGTTTTATAACATATTATCCTATTAATCTACTAATGTCATATAACACTGGAGAGGTCAAGAATGTGGTCATTGTCCAGTCCACTGGACTGAATATCTCAGTATTCCCAATTTGGCACTGGAGGCCTGCAAGATTCTCAGGGAGCTTCTGCTCTTCAGTCTACCTTGGAATCACAAACTGTTCTAATATTGATGAAAGAAAAGGCAAAGCAGTAAGATTCATGGTTTTTACAGTGAGGTAGAACAGAGGCAGAAAGCAACATTTCCTTCTTTCATATTCTTTACTTAAGCAAGGAATCCACCAGAAAGTGTGTCCTACATTTAAAGTGCATTTTCTTGTCTCATATAATCTGATTAAAAAATCCCTCATAGGAGTAGCCAGAACTCTTGGTTTTAGTTGATTCAATATGAAGTCGATATGCTGATAACTTTCAAGTTATCTCAAGGTATATATTAGAGTTTGAGGGACACCCAAGTCAGTGGGGGATCTTTCAACTGGTATACCTTATTGAATCGATCACATACATTTCCATTTTTCCTGAGCCCTCTTGTTTCTGCTGATTGTCAGTATTGGGAATAGTTACCATTCATTCACTAATACTACATATTAATATTAGTTCACTATGCCACATATACTAAGAGTGAGCAGTGAGGTGTGCTTTTGTTGACAAATCTGAGAATACTAACAAGTTCTCCCCATGCAGGAAACTGTACCTTGGTCAGATCAGTAAATCCCATATTTTCTTACCTTGGAAAGCTCACCAATGAAATAGGCATTGGTTCTCTATGTTCACATACTTCTAGGGAACAACAACAACAACAACAAAAAATCAGGTTCTCTTAAGTAGTTCAAGCAAAATGGGTTTCTCTTACTTGGTTTCTAGAGCCCTGATTAAGGTTACTGTACCATTTCCCAATTTATAGAAGTAACCCTAAAATTATTGATGGGATAGTCTAAGATGAGGGAATGAAGACAAACCAAATATAAATACAGTCTCTGTTCCACTTGACCACTTTCTATAGCATATTTCAACATTCCTGTCTCTGAAATAACCCTAAAATCATCTGTGACCCAAAAGCAGAGATTAGAAGTCAAAATCAGTCAAGATAAATCCAAGAGCACACATATACTTTGGAGGAAATTTCCAGTGTGTTGAGAGATTCTTTGCAATTAGAATGTCCATATGAGATTTGCCTTTTGAATAGGCTTTTATTCACACAATTCACCAAGTGGGAACAGTTTGTAAAACAAAAACAAAACAAAACAACCCAAAAAAACAAAACAACCAAACAAACAACACTACAGGTTGGAGATCCTTCAACTGAGATAGGCTGAGAGAGTGTCACTGTCGCAAGACTCAGGGGGAACTTGAATGCACTGGCTAGTGGTGAGAGTTGACAGATGGGTATGTGAGAACTCAGCAAAGGAGCCAGTCACTCCAGTCACCAGAGCCAGTCAGTCATGCACCAGCCAGAGTCTCCTTCCTGATGGCTATCAGTGAAGAGGCTGGAGATGCCATGTCTCCAGAGCAGTTTCACTCCAGGAAGTCATAGCTTTTCCAACTGTGGTTCAGTTCCCAAGTGATGACTGATAGGCTTATTAATTATTATAATTCTTATGGCCTTACGGTAAGCTTGTCTCCCAACTAGCCAATAACTTATTTAACCCAATTTAAGTATTCTATGTCTACCACAAGGTTGTTTAGTTTCATATATCTGAGTTCCTCAGAGTCCAAGGTTTGCATTTTCCTGTCCTGACTCTATCCTAGAATCCTAACTCTCTACCAGAACTCCCATCTCTTATTTCCTGCCTTTTACTAATAGGCCTTCGGGTTTTTATTAACAGATAATGCTTCCACACAGTATGCAAAAGATTCATTTTATATAGGGGCCACCTCCAAAATTTTAATTTTTGTATTATTCCAATGGGGCATTAGTTTTGTGCTATCAGGCTTAAAGATTTGGGTTGGCTCATTTACATATCAGCTCCACCTTGGGTTAGTTCACTATTATATCAGAGACTTCCTTAGGCTTAGCTCATATGAGAGTTGTCTTATGGTTGGCTTCTATCTCGCAAACATTAAGTAATTCGTAATTACACAAAATGGTTTCCAAGTTATACCAAATGGTTTTATTTATTTTGCTATCATATATGTTCATTCATGAAGATTTAGAAAAATGTAGAGGCCAGTGAGCCCATAGCATGACTTTATCTTATCTCCATTTCTTTAACCTGGAATTTAAGCTTTCTTTACATTCTAGAAGAATATAAATCAACTTTGTAAAATTAGTTTCCAGTAACTGTACTTTATTCATTAGGAATTGGGATCATTGCATTTATCTATTGATAAAATTTTCCAAATTTTGAACCAAGTTTCATAGAATCCAGCTTTAATCTCAGCTCTTTGGAAAGATAGGCAAGGAGATTTTTGCAAGTTTGCGACCAGCCTGGTCTACATACCAAGGTCTAAGCTTAGCAGGGCTGCAGAGTAAAAAAAAAAATGTTCTCAAAATAGAACTTTAGAAATTTGAGATAATCTTATGCTATAGGCACAGAACAGACCAGAAACATTCTCAAAACCTTTAGCATTACCCACAGTTATATTTTTCATAAATATGGAATTATAACCAAGGAACTTACCTCGAGTCTCCTTTATTTATGTTAAATGCAATCATTGGTATTTGTGCTTAGTTTTATAAAAACATATCACACTTGTAAATTTCCTTTTTTAATTTTTTATTGGACATTTTATTTAATTATACTTCAAATGTTATCCCCCTTCCTGGTTTCCACTCAAAAATTCCCCTATCCCACTCCTAATTATATTTCAAATGTTATCTCCTTCCTGGTTTCCCCTCAAAAATTCCCCTATCCCACCCCTCCCCAGCTTCTATGAGGGTGCTCCCTCACCCACCCAACCACTACCACATCACTACCCTAGCATTCCCTTATGCTGGGAGATTAAGCCTTCACAGGACCAAGGGCCTCTCCTCCCGGTGATGCCAGATAAGGCCATCCTCTGCTGTATATTCAGCTGGAGCCATGGGTTGCTCCCTGTTCCCACCCATGTATTCTTTGGTTGGTGGTTTAGTCCCTGGGAGCTCTAGGGGGGATCTGGTTGGTTGATTTTGTTGTTCTTCCTATGGGGCTGCAAACCCCATTTGGCTCCTTCAGTCCTTCCCCTAACTACACCATTTGGGTCCCTGTGCTCAGTCCAATGGTTGGCTGAGAGCATCCACATCTGTTTGGTCAGGCTCTTGCAGAGCCTCTCAGGAGCCATCCATATCAGGCTCCTATCAGCAAGCACTTCTTGACATCTGCAACAGTGTCTGGGTTTGGTGGCTGCATATGCAATGGATCTCCAGGTGGGGCAGTCTCTGGATTGCCTTTCATACTTGTAAATTTCCTATTTGTTACTACTAGCTATACTAATCAAAGCACAAGGACAATCTATGACAGAGTCCATGTCATATTTTAGAGTTGTGATGACCAATTCCCTCCCTATGTGCCCCAAATAGGCAAATTCCTAACCTGTTTTTTTTTTTTAATTCTAAAATTCATCAGTCCAACAATAGTATATACAAGTAATTTCTACAATGTTATAGTAATATCCAGTAGAAACAGCAAAAGTCATGAAGTCAGCACAGCTGTTCGACACAGTTCTAGCAAAGCTGAGCTGAAACTATAACAACTGTCATTTTGTCTTTCACTTTTAGATTTTGATTTCTTTTTTTTTTCAATATTTTTATTAGATATTTTCTTAATTTACATTTCAAATGCTATCCCATAAGTTCCCTCCCCCCTCCCCCCGCCCTGTTCCCCTTCCCACTCACTCCCACTTCTTGGCCCTGGTATTCCCCTGTATTTGGGTATATAAAGATTGCAATACCAAGGGGCCTCTTCTCCCAATGATGGCTGACTAAGCCATCTTCTGCTACATGTGGAGCTAGAGACACAAGTTCTGGGAATGTTCCAACTGGTAAAAAGGACACATGTTCCACTATGTTCATAGCAGCCTTATTTATAATAGCCAGAAGCTGGAAGGAACCCAGATATCCCTCAACAGAGGAATGGATACAGAAAATGTGGTACATTTACAAAATGGAGTACTATTCTGCTATTAAAAAAATGAATTTATGAAATTCTTGAGCAAATGGATGTATCTGGAGGATATAATCCTTTGTGAGGTAACCCAATCACAAAAGAAGTCATTGGATATGCGCTCACTGATAAATGGCCCAGAAACTTAGAATACCCAAGATACAATTTGCAAAACACTAGATTTTGATTTCTAAGTGTTGTATTCTTGGTGACTTTCTGCACTATGATTCAATTCAGATCTTTTCCTGAGAAAATTATGTTATGAGTCTTTTTTGAAAAGTCCAAAACTTATATCTATCTGGCTCTGTTTAGAAGTCTTCCTTATGCCCTGGAGATCATGATAAATAAAGAGAATGAGGCCATAACTCCAGGAATTTTCTTGGGGTATCTGCCCTTAAATTTGAACAGTAAAATTGATGCAGGGTAAATAAAAACAATTGAACAAATGACAAACTCTGACTGGCCAGGAGAATAAGTCCCAGATCAAGGCCTCTGGAAATATAGTTTAAAGATGGGTATCATACAAGGTACACTCTTGGAGGAATATAATTCAGTAAATAAGATACATTGACAAAAAATAAACTTTGTCTATTCTATAGCATAGATGATGAGAAAGTATAGTAAAAGGTGATAAGTGTTAGTATTTGCTGTTCAAAAAAAAAAAAAAACTGGTTTGGATATTTTCTGGTCATCTAGAATGCTTTAAAATTGCAAGTACTACTGGCCTGAAAGCAGGTTGTCTTATAATAAATGGATTTGCTTTAACAAATACATTCTTTAGGCTCCTTAAATTGGTTCATTCCATTGTATTGCTGAATATTAGCCCATAGTGTAGTGTTAGGACATAAGTATGCTTTAACAATCTACCTTTTGGAAGGCATTTAGGTTGTTTCCATTTATAGTTTCTATGAATAAAGTTGCTAGATGTATTCATGCAAGTCCTTTCATTGCTTGTCTGAATGTCTTTTTCTCTGGAGTTCACTTAGTAAATAATATAGTGAACACATACATACTTTTGTAAGGAACCATCATCATACTCTTTTGCAGAGTAGATCTACAGTTTCACAATTCTACCATCAATGTTTGTGTTTGCCAGCTAGCACAGGACAGAAAAGGACCTTGCAACGCTGCCCATTTGTCCATTTGATTCCTGGTAGAGGTTGAGGCTCAGCTTCCCATTGGGACACATTGACAAGGTTTGGTTGAGCTCTGAATTTAGTCAGTCACTAGTCTTACCACGCCCACATAAAATCATATTCCTACTTCCCTGTCCCAGAATTTCAGGATAGAAGCTTAGATTCTTCCAGCTGTTGAAAAGAAAACTCTCTCACCCATGGTAGTTTGCAGCGGGATTAGATTATGATTCTGCTTCTATAAGAGAGTATGAAGATACAAAGGAAAGTAGTGCTTGGTAGAACACCAATCCCTCATTGGCCTCTCTAAACTTTTTTGAAATAATATAAACAGGGTGAATTGTACATGTGTAGTCTTTTTGTAGTGTTTATCAGGCACAGCATGATTTTAAAGGTGGCAGCATGACACATTCAACTCAGGGAATACTACCAATCCGGTACAAATCTGGTGACATATCTGGCTTTCTAGTATACAAATGATGTTCTTTCTTGTCTGTTTTGATGTTCTGCATACCATATTTGTCCTCAAATACTACTCTGGTAAAAATTTCTGGGAAAGGGATTGAGGGCATTAGTAGAGAAGGAAATGGCTCTGATGTCTACTAAGAACAAAGTGCTCTGGCCCTGGTCATTCAAGCAGTCAACCCAGGCGTATCAGGACAAGGGGTTCTGAATGTGGAGGCTGAAAGTCTTAACTGTTCTCTGGGAAATCTTAGCCAACTCACGATGATTAATTTGTACCAGGAAATATTTGAAGCAGGAAATGTTTTTGAGAACCCTAAAGTTTTAGTAATTAAGATATTTGAAGACCTCAAGGAAAAGGAACTCTGGACCTGGTTCACTAAAGGAAAATAATGTTCAAAGAAAATGCAGGAGATAAGATAGAGGAACAAATAGCTGGGTCTATTGGATAAGTGGGCAGTGGTGAGAACACCCATCCATAAGGGGAGAATGCTAATAATAGAAAGTTTGATTCAGAAATACTATTGGCAGCCAGGTGGTAGTGGTGCACAGCAGAGGCAGAGACAGGCAGATTTCTGAGTTCAAGGCCAGCCTGTTCTACAAAGTGAGTTCCAGGACAGCCAGGGCTATAGAAAGAAACCCTGTCTTGAAAAACCAATCAATCAATCAATCAATCAATCAATCAATAAGGAAAGGAAAGGAAAGGAAAGGAAAGGAAAGAAAGGAAAGGAAAGAAAGGAAAGGAAAGGAAAGAAAGGAAAGGAAAGGAAAGAAAGGAAAGGAAAGGAAAGAAAGGAAAGGAAAGGAATACCATTGGGGAACATTAGAAGATGTATGTGCAATAAACAAGATAGAAGGATGGGTAGAAGAGATTGGATCCTTTGAGGGAGATGTTGCATTAGTGAAGTGACTTTCCTTTTAGAAAGATTGTAACATCCTGATTTGACCTCCTGGCATTGCCTGCCTAAAGAAATTAGGGTTCAAGTTCTAAGAGATAGAACTGAAGCTTGAAAAGGAGCCCTGGGGAAAGTCGCAGGACGAATTAATACTGCACATGGAAAAGAGTTTGAAAAGCTTTGTACAAATAGATATTTGGATGAGCTTAGTAAAGAGATTTTATGTATTTAGACAAGTTAAAAATATTAACATTATCCTGACCTGTTTAGTACCTTTCTGTTCTCATGCAAGTTTATGCTGGGACAGCCTGTGATTTGGAGGTTTTTCTGAGAGTTGAAAGTTAATGTATAACTAGTTTTAGCAGAGACTGAAGTGTAACTATGTGTGAGCATTGTACTTTCTGGCTACGTAGTTTCAACGGGTCTTTCAGGAAAAATAATTGGCTTGAGGAAAATAATGAAAAGTCTTTTGATTAAGTATTATTTTATAAAGAGGAAATATGTAACCAATACAAGACTGAGGTGAACTCAAGAGAGTTGGGGAACTGGCCAGTGCTGGAGAGTGGGTGAACTCTGGCGACCTCTGAGCACAGCTGGAGAACAGCAATGAGACACAAGCATTTTTCCTCAGCGTCTCTGATTTCTCACTGTTCCAACCCTCCCATTCTCCAGAACCCCACAATGACTGAGGCTGGTCCTTGGCAGTGTGTTCCTCCAGTTTTGTGAATACTATTTAGAAAAGTTTTGTTTTGCCATTGGCACATCAACTAACTTGCTTTGGGTGAAGAAACAAGGAAAGCTGGGAAAATGTTTGAATCCCTAGGCGGGTTCACTAGAGCTCTGCCTAGTGTCAAGGATGGGTAAGTGAAAAACCCAAGGAACTCAGTTCATTAAAATTTTTTTATTGCTATGATAAAGCATCATTATCATGTCAACTTACTGAAGAATAAGGGTCTATCATAACCATGGCAACAGGAAGACAGGCTGAGCATTCACATAACAGTTTATGAATAGGTAGCAAAAACTTCAGTGGGGATGGCAAGAGGCTTTTGATGCCTCAAAGTCCCCCCAAAGTGATAAATCTGTGTGGTTTTGCTTTCGACCTGGCAGGTGCTCAGGCAGATGAAATCGGAGGGTGCTAGGCTACATTACATCCTCACCATTACCTGGGTGTAGGGGGTGGGGGTGGAATGCAGCCTAAAATGAGGGCCCCAGCCCAGTTGAGAAACAGCCCAGACTAAAGCTAAGGAGACAGGGGTTCCTAATCTCCCTGACAGGAGGGTGATGAGCTCTGGGCTGGGGAGAGGTGGAACTCTGGCCTAGCTCAGGGGTTAGGGTCTGTGTATCTGTGTCCAGAAGGCAGAGGAGCTTTTTGCAGGAGACTTAGGCTGCATATGAAGAAGGCTTACCCCTATTGCAGTTCTTGATGAGAAAGACAGTCCTTGTTTGTCCAAAGTTCTTATTCATTGCTCACAGTGGAAAATGGGTGCATAGAGCTTTCTCAGGGTGGACCAGAGATCAAATACCATTTGCAGGAAGGAATTTCTGGGAAGGTAAGATTATTGGCTAAACCCTCAGTCCCAGCCCATCTAGATACCTCAATTGCATGGAGAACTCTGTGCTCTGGACTGTGATTAGCTGTACATGTGGGTTGTGATGGTCACATGTTCTAGGCAGGAACTGGGTTGGGAGTAGATGAAACACCTATCTTTCTCGGATATGAGAATTTACTGGGGTTTCTGAATCTGCTCAACGTTTCCAGTTTTTGTCTAGTGACATGGCTCCACTTGTCCCACACATCTTCTCCAGAAAGGCCACATGCATGCAGTATCTGCACTTGCCAAAAGATGGTGTTAAACTCCTGTAATTGTATTCACAGTCATTTATTACCAACTGGGTAGTGGGAATCAAAACTGAGTCTTCTATGAGAGCAGCCAGTGGTTGTAATTACTGAGTCACTTTTTCCACACTAGACTTTATGGTTTAAAAAGCAAACATGTGTTACTAAATTCTTTGATCCTATATTTCACTTTTAAGTTTTTAAAATTTAATTTAGTTCTCTGATGATTTTGTAGATAGATATAATGTATTTGAATCACTTTCATCTATACCCTATATTACATCTATCCTATCCCTATTTATACCTTTATTTTCCTTGCTCAAATTGTTGACTTTTGCTTTTGTTATATGACCCATTTGGCTTAATCTGAGCCATCTGTAAGACATAATAAAAATATTCCTTGGGTCACCAGTGATTAGGCAACTGTGATTAAAAACAAATTAATGGAGGAAAATATGATGAAGTGAAGGCAGTGAGAACCAAAAGTATGCCTTTTTTCTTCTACTTGTTTCTCTATTTGTTTTCTCTCCTTTCTCTAGATTCTAAAGAAAACAAAGCAAACTTCACACGTTAATGTATATAATTGTGTATCTGTCTATATGATTTGTATGGATGTGTATATATGATACCTATGAGTGTGTGTGTGTGTGTGTGTGTGTGTGTGTGTGTGTGTTTATTTTTTTGTGGACAGTGTGTGTATGAATTCAACCATGACACACAGTTGGAGATTAGAGGACAACTTAAGTTGTTAGCTTTCATGTACCATCCAATTTGTGACAAGTTACTGCTTTTAGTTGTTGACCACTATTTTCACAGTATACCCAGTCTGAAAACTTAGGGATTCTCCAGTCTACACTTCACATCTCCCCAAATGTGATGACAAAAGACTGCTACCTGCTTTATGTGGAACATTACAACTTGGGTTCTCACACTTGCGCGGCAAGAACTTTACTATTAAGCCTTGTACCATAAATGTAAATTTTGTTCCAGGTATTTATGAGAGATGTGTGTTCTGCTTTCTATTTCATTCAATTAAAATTTTATTTCTAATTTTCCTTTTGGTACTTTTTACCAAAGGCATAAACACAACTAATTGCATTAACAGTTTTTAAATATTTTGAGAGTTACAAGAGGTTATTTTATTTTGATCGTGTGTTACTTAATGATGAGACTGTGTTCCCAGAAATGAGTCATTGGGTGATTTCATTTTTATATGAACATCATACAGGATACTTACACTATCAAAGATTGATATGACATCATTATGAGATGCAATTTATGAAACCATAGTAATAGATATATTCTGACATTGAATTAGATACACTCATGCTTCAGAGACCATTTAGAGATTATATAGGAAAACTATCTAAAGCAAATATGCAGTTTTGACAATTTAGAGAGGGAATATGAAACAAAATCCAAGAAATACAAAAACATGAGGCAAACCAGGTATATGTTCCCAAGAATACCTTCAGATTGTTATCAAAAAGGATACATATAAGTTGCACAGCAGAATGGCACAGTAACATACAGAAAGTGTTGTCACATAGAGAAAAATCAGTTGGAAACTTAACTTTTCTGTACCAGATCTAACTTTCCTCTTAGAAGCTTGCTGTTGAATAAGATCACCATTTCTACTTCTTTGTGAACTAGGGCTGCCGGGTCACTTCAGCTTTTCTGGCTCAAAACTCCATTCCAAGGTGATTGATCCAATTTGGCTTCTCTAGGCTTCTGACTGAATTGCTGTCCTTTGAAAAACTGCTGCTGAATTCCATAAACTGAACTGCACTGACTGCATTGATTCAACTCACTGGAACTGCGCTCACTGAACTGTCTTCTCTTTCACTCACTATGCACTTTTTTTTAAAAGTCTCTTCTCTTTCCTGTTTCGTGAGGGTCCTATCTCTGAGTCAGACTAATTAGGTCAAATCTTTCTCTCATTCATCATTTTGTCTGCCCCTCAGTTAGACATCGCTTTCAAACATAGCTGCTTCCTTCTACTAACTAATTTTCTCTTCACTGTTTTGGATTAAAAGTGTGTACTAAGGGTATGTGTGTATTCCAGTCAGAGGGATTAAAGGTGTGTTAGTTCAACCAGATAATACAGACCTAAAAGGTCACTGGATGTGATTACTTGCCAGAGTAGCCATGCTGCTGGATTAAAATTCCAGGGAATTTCCAAGGGGAAACTAGGAAAATGGATAACATTTGCAACATAAATACATAAAATATTCAATAAAAGAAAAAAAGATTAAAAAATAGAATCACCATGGGTGAAAAATATTCCTAATCATATCCCTTGAAAGACCTGTTTACAAGGCTGACAATGGCCAGTAGCTAAGAAC
>CACVCL010031227.1:0-34622 GCA_902729485.2 Mus minutoides
ATATATATATATATATATATATATATATATATATATATATATATATATATATATATATAAAATGAAATGACTTCTAATGATATTCTGCTGTACTGTAGACCAGAGCCTTATATAATCATCATCAGAGAGACTTCATCCAGTGTTTGATAAGAGCAGATGTAGAGATCCACAGCCAAATATTAGACAGAGCTCAGGAAAGGATTATAGAAGCCAGAGGGGTCAAGTACACTACAAAAATATGGACAACAGAGTCCACTAACCAGGGCTCATATAGGCTTACAGAGATTGAATCCACAATTAGGGCATCTCTATGGATCTGATCTAGGTTCTCTGCATATATGTATGATTGTGTACTTAGTGTTCTTGTGGGACTCCTAACAGTGGGTGAGGGGCTGTTTCTGTCTTTTTCTGCCTGACCTTGGGACCCTTTTCCTCTGATTGGGTTGCCTTGTCCAGCCTTGATATGAGGGTGTGTGCCTAGTCTTATTGTAGCTTGTTATGCCATGTTTGGTTAATATCCCTGGGAGACCTGTTCTTTTCAGTAGGGACATGGAAGAAGGGTGAATCTGGAGGAGAAAGAACATGAGAGGGAGAGATTGGGAGTAAAGGAGAGAGTATGAAAGAAGGATAGATAGATGGATGGATGATAGATAGATAGATAGATAGATAGATAGATAGATAGATTACAAAAAACAATGACTGAAACAATTTTCACTTCAGTCCTCAGCCCTATCTTGCCTGCCTTTAATGTTAATATTTAAAAGTAGTATTTGACTCACAAAATTTTTAACTATAACAAATTGCCTCAACTTCTAACTTGCTCATATAACCCACAGCTCTCATGTGAAATTATGAACATACTGAAATTTTTGCTATATTTTTATCTGTGAAACTGAGTAAAATTATGGTGCATAGTAATGAACCTCCTGGCCATGCACTCTGACAACAGCAGCAAGGCCAGAGACATGGCACGACATTGGGCATCTCCTAGTGGACCATCTTCTGTCTTGTATGTAGTCCTGGCTAGCCTGCAACTCACCATGTTGACCAGGGTAGCCCCAAACTCAGAGATACTCTTGCCTCCTCCTCCTAAATTCTGGGATTAAAGTTATTGGCTACTACTCTGGCATAATCTAATATATATACATATATATATACATATATACATATATATATATATATATATATATATATATATATATATATATATATATATATATATATTCCAAATCATATATCCTAACCCTGCTCTCCTTCAAATTCATGGCCTCTTTTTTTTACTAATTGTTATTGAGTGCATATATGCATATATATACATTTCTAAATATAACCTGTTCAGTCCAGATAATATTATTTGTATGTGTGTTTTCAAGGCTGAGTGCACTATCTACCTTTAAGGGAAAAAAAAGAGAAAAAACAAAGCAAAACAAAACTGAAGTTTCCCTCTTCTGTGGTATTATAAAAAGCCAGTCCACAAAAGCAGAGACCTTCTCATTTCCAGTGCAACATTCTTCACCCACCCAACCCCCAAAATTATACAAAAGTATCATTTATCACTTCTTCATTATTCTGTGTATGAAGCACTAAGAGGCATAAACAAGAAAACAACATAAGAACATAATTATTTTAAGAATTGTCTTTGAAATGCTTCTTGGAGAAGGCAGAGAGAAGTGTTTGCAATGCCATTCGGACTTAGCAATCAGTAAGAGGCTCATGGGAATGCACTACAGAATTCATTGTCAATGTACAAAATGAAAACAACTTAAAGATCCATAAAAATAGAACAGTGTTGTAATAGTTATAACTTAAAGTATTAAGTATAGAAGCAATTTCAAGCAATTAAGTTAATTACATATACTACTAAGGAAAATTCCTCCAGACATGTTATTAAGTGGAATAATGGTGATATGTAAAGAATATATTAAGCATATTTCCAAGGAGAAATAGTGTATATATCTGTATATATATACAGATATGTTTATATATATTTACTATATATTATATATACATGTTTATATATATATTCACATATCTCTCTGCTAAGTGTGTATCCTTCCAGTACCAGCAAATTCCCAAGGAAACATAAGTGTGTGTATTTGTTTATATATATTTCTTATATATTATATATACATGTTTTATATGTGTGTATATATATATATATATATATATATATATATATATATATATATATATATATATATATATATATATATATATATATATATATATATATATATATATATATATATATACACATACACATACACACACACACACACACACACACACACACACACACACACATATAACTTAATAATCTAGGAGGATACACACTTAGCAGAGAATGGGGCTAACGTCCAAGATAGAGACCTAGATTCTGGAAGATACTTGAAAAGAAGGTTATCCATATTTTTAGAGTTTCAATTTATCCAAAGAATATGTTAATATGTTTTTTACATAGTGGAAACTTTGTCTTAAGTATTTTATTTTGTTTTACTAAGATTTGTGCATTTGTTCTATTATGGATTACGTATATGCACCATGTACATGCATTACTCACAGAAGTCAGACCTTCTTGGAACTGGAGTTAAAGGTGGTTGTGAGCCACCAGAGGTAGGTGCTAAGAACAGAGCCAGGATCACCTGCAAGAGCAGCAAAAGCTCTCAGCCACTGTGCCATCTCTCACTGTGCCATCTCTCACTGTGCCATCTCTCACTGTGCCATCTCTCACTGTGCCATCTCTCACTGTGCCATCTCTCACTGTGCCATCTCTCACTGTGCCATCTCTCACTGTGCCATCTCTGCAGCAGATGATTTTGGTTTTGTTTTGATGTATATGTGTGTTTCATCAGCATATATGTCTGTGTGCCACTTGGAGGTCTGGTGCTCTTGGCAGCCAGAAGAAGATACCAGATCCTATAGTTATAGATGGTTGTGAGTGACCAAATGAGTGCTGAGACTCGAACCCAGGTCCTCTGGAAGAGCAGTCAGTACTCTTAACCACTGAGCCATCTCTCCAGCCCTTGGTTCTGCTTTAAATATTTTAATACTTTAGCCAGATGTGCTTATGCATACCTGTAATCCCAGTACTGAGGCAAGAAAATCACCACAAGTTTGAGGCCAGCTTGGACTACATAGTACACTCAATGTTAGCCTAGACTACACAATAAGCTTAAGGGCAGCCTGGGCTACATAATGGGTTGAAGCCCAGCCTGGTCTTGTAAAAAGACCCTGTCCCATGAAAGACAATTAACACCTTTAATAAAATATCAAAGATCCTGATGACATACTAAAAGAATTTTTATATCTTTGACCAGACAAGCAAAGGTGGTTAAGAAATAAGAGTGACTACCAAGATGAAAATATTTTTTTCTGTTTTGTTTTTTTTGTTTTTTCGAGACAGGGTTTCTCTGTATAGCCTTGGCTGTCCTGGCACTCACTTTGTAGACCAGGCTGGCCTCGAACTCAGAAATCCGCCTGCCTCTGCCTCCCGAGTGCTGGGATTAAAGGCGTGCGCCACCACACCCGACCCTTTTTTTTTGTTGTTGTTAAGATGAAAATATTTTATATTTTAGATCATATTAAAATACTATTTTATGACATTGCTCCTAGATTTCGCTTTCTTTTTTTTTTTTTTTTTTTTTCCGAGTCAGGGTTTCTCTGTATAGCCCTGGCTGTCCTGGAACTCACTTTGTAGACCAGGCTGGCCTCGAACTCAGAAATCCACATGCTCTGCCTCCCAAGTGCTGGGATTAAAGGTGTACGCCACCATGCCCAGCCTTAGATTTCACTTTCACATCATGTCAACTTATTTATATTTACTAAAAGTACATTTACAATTTACAATGCCTTTGGCTACAGAGGCAAGAGGACTGTGGGACACATGTGTGGAATGCCAAGAGGCAAGCAGGGGTTTGGCTCCAGCCCATTTCCAGCTTTTCCTAAGGGAACATGAGATGATCAATGCATTGCTCTGTGAGAAACAAGAAATTTTATTTGGTTGTTTATGTCTTGGTGAGAATATATTAAAGTAAAGCATTACTGGAGATTTTCAGAGATACTTGGTTTCCTTCCTAAGACAATTAAGAGCTGGAAGTTCCCCCCTTTTTCCTGGGCTCTCCAACAAAAGTTATTCTGATTCTGAAACCCTGGAGTTTGGGCTAACTTCTAAATGAAGTCTTTGTTCCAAATCCCAGTTTTAAACTCTTAAATGTCTGAGAGTGTCTTGACTCTGGTACAGAGAATGCTGTATTTAAAATTCTGAGACAGTTATCTCCTCAAATTACCTGTCCCAGTGGAGAATAATGGAAACAACTCAGGTCAAGCTTGCTGTGATTCAAACATGGTCTTCCGGGATAATCACTCGGAGCCTAACAATTACATGTGTGAGCAGATGGGGGCAGCCAAAAGTCACTTGTCTTTAAATGCAGAGGGCATTAGATAATTTATGAAGTAAGTTTACGTCCTTGTTGTGTTTGTCTGCAATAGCTCTAAAATAAGCCTGGTTTGCATTCCTGAGCACGTGAGGACTGCTTCTCAGGGAAGGTGTTCAAGAGACAGACAAGGGTACACATGGTTTGAATAATGGCCTACAATGTATGTAATCCACATAAGGATAATAAAAGAGCTTTAGTCAGCTCAATTATCTGTTAGATAAATATAAACTCTAGCTAGGTTTCCTTGGCCACTTAGTATACTTCTGGGGGGCTCGTTCCAGGTCAGTGGGCTGAGGCCCCAGGAATACACTCCCATTGTTAGCTCAGGTAAAACATTTTTTACAATCAATGAATCGTTAAGCTCAGTGAAGGTCACTCACACTGTTAACATTTTTCTTGGGGATGTTCTTAACACAGACTGAGAAAGACAGGTAGGCAAGAATTCCATCTCTGTGTGTCAAGGGAAATTACAAGCCCTAAGTATAAAAGCTTCTAGCCATCTCTGCCTTGCCTGCCTTCCTCTGGGTCCTCTCTTTCTGATGCTTTCATACCACACTGAAATATTTTCCACAAGGAACCGATCACATTTCTGCTCTCCTAGGAAGCCGCGTGGACATATTGATTTCTTTAGGGGATGGTCTTTTTCACTTTGATCCTGTTGTTATATTTTTGAGACAGGGTCTCATGTAACACAGGCGAGTCTCAAATTTACTAGGTAACCAAACGTAGCCTTCAATTCCTGATCCTCCTTGCTCCATCTCACAAGTGTGGACCACGACTTTAGAGTAACGTGAAATAAAAAAGGGCACTATTTGCCAGCCCTGAGCCACCAAGCCCAGCTCCGTTCCATAACCTGGTTCAAATGTAAAATTACAATAAAACAAAAGACAAGAAGAAACCACTTTCCTTCCGGCTTTAACTCCAGTAACCTCTAACAACTGACCAAAGCAACAAGTCAGATGGAGTTAACCACAGTAAGAGCTGGATGAGCATCTAGCAGCCATCTAATTCAAAACCCCACTTCTAGGTGGGGAGCAGGGAGCAGAGAGAACAAAAGATCTGCCAACTGTACCCTACCCAATTAATGCCAAGTTTGAGCTAGGATGCTGCCCTGGAACCAAACAACAAGAATTCTATGGACCCATTATTAATTACAGGTAGCCCACCGGAGATGAACGTTTAGACACAGTTTATAGCCGCTGGGAACATACCCAAGGGAAGAGCGGAAGTGAGAGCCCGGGGTGGCACCTAGTGTCCTGAACACCGGGTTATTTTTTTCAGAGCTGAATTTATCCACTTACTCATTCATTTACTTTTTTTTTTTTTTTTTTTTTTTTTTTTTTTTTTTTTTTTTTTTTTTTTTTTTTTGGTTTTTCGAGACAGGGTTTCTCTGTATAGCCCTGGCTGACCTGGAACTCACTCTGTAGACCAGGCTGGCCTCGAACTCAGAAATCCACCTGCCTCTGCCTCCCAAGTGCTGGGATTAAAGGCATGCGTCACCACATCAGATTTTAAGGACAAAGACTTCTTTCCTCAGTCGCATCTCAGTCACCAGCTTGGCTGGCAGAGGAGGGATGTGCTGTACAGAGCAAGCAGTTTGAAACTTGAAACAAGCAGTTTTAACAGAAGTTGATAAGTGGTTAGTCAGCCAGAGGGGGGTTCCGCACAAACAGGCAGTTTTAACAAAGGCTAAGATAGGTTCACTAGGACATCCTGACCTGTAGTTTTCCATGGGATTCTCCATCAAGGAGATCGAAGTCTAGTTAAACCTGGAAACCACCTCAGCAGGACTACAAGATGCAGGAAGCTCCGCACTGCCTTGCGCTATCACCCCAGTGATTATTTTAAGAGCAATTAATAAGTAAACAGGATTAGAATATCTGGAGACTGTGTTTCAAAATAAAATGAAATAAATAGTAACAAAATAAAACTAGAAAGTAAGGTGTCCTTCTGAGAGTAGCACATATTTCAATATAAACCTGAAAACATTATAAATCTTTGGGATTTTCATTTAATCTAACTCCTGGTTCAACCTTTTGTGCCTTTAATGAAGGCGGTTTCAGGCAGACAGTATTGAGAACTTTCTTTCCCAACTTTGAGTCTTTATATATCTGGATGACCTCTTCTCTTATTTTTCCCACATACTTGAAGTACGTGTGTGAAACTGCAGAAGTATCATTTCTTGGGCTATTTTTCTGGACCCCTGAAGAGATCCTGCTGTGTGAAATACTTGAGCTAGAATATGATAATAAGGCAGGAGAGCGGGGCCAGCAGTAATGTGGTTTCCATTAGCACATGGTCCACATTTATAGTTGAAAACTTTATTAGCTGAGTTACCATTGGACGCTCAGAAATGCTTTCTGTTTGCAAAAAGGAAAACATTCAAGCAAAGTCCGTTGGACAAACGTGCGATATTTGCAGGGAATGCCAAGGATTAGCTGCTGCAAGAGCCAAGTCAAATACGGCACAATTAGATCTCATTTGGCTTCCAACCTCTCAGGATTCATAAATTCACATTTTAGCAGACTTGGGCAGCGAGCTTCAGTCTTCATCACTTCTTGTTTCCGTTGGCCCATCTGCACAGCCCAACCTCTCCCGACAGATGCTTTCGGCAAATATCCCGCGGCCTGGATCTTGATAACGCTTTTTCTCAAGCTGGTTTCTTCTTTTCCTTCATCAATGTTTTTGAACAGAGATCATATTTTATTCGGTTTGCAAAAGTAAAGGCTAAGAATGTATTTTATCGACATGGCCACGTGGAGAAAAACAGACATCGAAAGCAGTAATTTTCAAAGAACAGAGTCCCAATCAGCTCTAACGTAGGCTTGTTTACCAAAAATGTATGTCTATCATTAAGCCTCTGGTGTCCCTATACACGACGTAATCTCACAAGAGGGTGAAAATTTTAAGAGAAGGCAATCTGGTGTGCCAAAACTTTACACGTGTAAAGATTTAGGCCAAATGTTTCCACTCCAGCATTGTTGGATGCAAGAGTCTTGAGACTGTGTAACACATTCCCACACTTCAGGAAGACCTGGTGTGACTTAAGACTGTGTAACGCATTGTCACACTTCAGGAAGACCCTGGTTAGCAGGCATCCCTTCCTAGTGTATCCATCCCTCACCCACCTGACCATTTTCTTCTCATTAGTTCCCAATGCTGCTATCTCTTGGTATTAAGGGGAGTTTGAATTGTAGCTACCACACATGATAATAACACAGTCTTCAGATGACTATGGACCCACTCTTTCTTGGTGATAGACATATCTGAGCTATGGTGACAGACCACTTGTGTTTTTACTGGCTCCTCCTGGCCATCTCACCTGCTCCATGTTAAGTGACATGTCTTACGTCACAGAATGCCCAGCTGGGCTGGGAACATCACCGGAGCTTTATAACTGTGCAACCAGAAGCGACTGAACTGACATTCTCTGTCTTGATTTCCTCCTCAATTAAATCAGGATAGTAATCTTTATGATTTCAAGTGTAATATGAGCAGATGTATATGTGTGTACATGTGATGTGCAACATACAGTTCCTGGTACGTAATAGAGTAATGATGTAGTAACAATAACAATAATTTACTTTTTCCCCCAGTATCAGGGAGAAAACCCAGTGCCTTGCATGCTAAGTGAGTGTGTTCCATTATTGAGTAAGCTACATTACCCCAGAGTGCTGGATAGTTTTTATATCAACTTGATACAAACTAAAGTCATCTGAGAGAAGGGAACCTCGATTGAGAAAATGCCTCCATAAGATCAGGCTGTAGGCAAGCCTGCAGAACCTTTCTAATTTAGTAATTGATGGGGAGGGCTCAGTCCACTGTGGGCGGAGCCACCCTTAGGCTGGTGGCTCGATAAGAAAGCAAGCCCAGCAAGCTGTGGAAATAAGCAGCATCCTTCATGGCCTGCATCAGCTCCTGCCTCCAGGCTCCTACCCTGTGTGAGTTCCTGTCCTACCTGCCTTCAGGGATGAACTGTGATATGGAAGTGTAAGTGGAACAAACGCTTTCTTCTCCAGGTTGGTTTTGGTCACGGTGTCTCATCCCAGCAATAGAAACCCTAAGACACAGCCCTGATAACAGTGAGCTCCAACCTGATCCAGATTTTGTTTCTTTTCTTTTCTTTTCGCGTGACTTCTGACTGCACTCATCAAAGACACTGCCCTAGAAAGCTTCCCAGTCTTCTCTGCCAGCCTCTGGTAGTTTGGTTGCTACCCACCAAGATCACTCACCCTGCTCATGGTTCCTCCCAGACCCCTCCCCCAGCTGGCAGAACTCTCTACTCTCAAGTTTAGGGCTGCTGGATCCTATTAGTCACAACTGACCTTCCAGCCGTCTCTGAGAAAAGATTCCTTATTGAAGCTGTTGGCTATGCTATGTGGCCCAGGAAGGACCCTTGCCTCTACTTCCCTGATCCCCTTATCTCTACTCCCAACTGTTGAGATTATAGGTGTATATGACCAGTTTATGTGGTGCTTGAGGATTGAATAATAAAGTCAACTATTTTTTTTTTTGGAAAATAGATATAATTACCATATTAAGTCCATTAAATCAATCTCTGACAAATACGGCATTTTTTTTCACATGGGGTCTAGAGTCTACACTGACTCATAAAATCATATCTGTCATAAACCCAGAAGCAAGGCTGTTGGAGTCGGGGATAAAGGGGATTAATGGGAAGGAGGAGGGACAAGAAAGGGGAGGATAGTAGATATAGGGTAAATGTGCTCAAACTATCTACACCATCAACCCCTACATCCCAACAAAAGTTCCACATGGGTCGTGGAACAACTCTGAAAAACACTGGAATGTGGTGGTTAGGACCTGTAATTGCCTAGGAGATGTCTCGGACATCCCTGTGGAAGACTGTTTACATTATTCACATCTGGACACACCTGTGAGAGATCATCTTGATTAGGCTAATTGAGGTGGGAAGACTCACGGATAACAAGGGCAGTGCCATTCCCGGGGTCTTGGTTATGGGCTGCATAGAACGGAAAGAACCGGCTAAGCACAGCATTTATTATCCTCTGCTTCCTCCCTGTAGATCCAAGGTGACCAGGTGCCTCAACTGCCCGGCCGTGACGGACTATATACACCCTGATCAGTTGGTTATTCAAATCCAAAAGGTCAACCCTGAAAACATATGCATAAGGTAACATTGTGCTGGCCAGTTTTATGTCAACTTGACACAAGCTAGGATCATTTGGGAAGAGGTAATCTCAGCGGAGCAATATCTTGCTCCCCAGCACACTGACCTGCGATGGTGCATTCTCCAGTTTGTTGATTGATATAAAAGGCCTCTGATGGTTTGTGTGTGCTTGGCTCAGGGAATGCCACCATTAAGAAGTGTGGCCTTGTTGGAGTCTGTATGGCCTTGTTGGAGGAAGTGTGTCACTGTGGGTGTGGGCTTTAAGACCTTCATCCTGGCTGCCTGGAAGCCAGTCTTCTCCCGACTGCTTTTAAATGAAGATGTAGTCCTCTCAGCTCCTCAGGCTCCATGACTGCCTAGATGCTATCGTGTTCCCACCTTGATGATAATGGACTGAACCTCCGAACCTGTAAGGCAGCCCCAATTCAATGTTGTCCTTTATAAGACTTGCCTTGGTCTAGGTGTCTGTTCACAGCGGTAAAATCTTAACTAAGACAAAGACCTAGCTCACTGTGGGTGGGTCCTTTCCTGAGCTGGTGGTCCTGGGTGCTATAATAGGAGAGGCTAAGCAAGCAGTGAGGAGGAAGCTGCTAAACAGCACTGCTCACGGCCTCTGCATCAGCTCCTGCTTCTAGGCTCCTGCTCTGAGTTCCTGCTCTGACTTCCCTGGATAATGGGCTATAAATTATAAGCTGAGATAAACCCTTTCCTCCCCAAATTGTTTTTGGTTGGTGTTTTATCACAGCACTAAAAACCCTAACTAACATATATAGTATAATCCAAATATTATACAGATTGAGCAGATTGTATTTATATATTTAAGAATAAATATGTATAGATATGCACATAGATGCATAGATATACACATAGATATAACAATTAAAGGACAAAGTGGGCTATAAATTTGGCAGAGAGCCAGATGGGTGCCAGGGAGGGTTTGGAGAAAGGAAAGGGAGGAAGAAGTGGTATGATTATGTCATAATGTTGAAATATTTTTAACTACTTTAACTAAAAAAAAAATTCTTCCTTCCTAACATTACTATTTTCTATTTCGCATGTATTTACTGTGCAAGTGCATGATGCAGGGGCATGGTCATGAGTGCCACCGTGTTTGTGTAAAGATCCAAGGATAACCTTCAAGAGTTAGCTCTCTTCTTTTACCATATAGGCTTGGTGAATCAAATTTTGATCTTCAGGCTTGGCAGCAAAGTTTACCACCATCTACCCCACCACCCCCTTATATTGATTTGGGATATTTCATCTTAGCAACAGGATGTTAACTCAGAGGAGACAAAAACCAAAAGAAGACTAGAGTCTCAACAACAGGGATCAAGTGGAGTGTGGGAAGAACAGAGCTGCAGAGAGCATTGTGGACTTGGGGACTAGAAATCTAGAGTGCCACCAATGTCACAGGGGCTGTTAATGAAGAGGGGAGGCCAGCAACTGAAAGCCATCACCATAGCTCCAGCAGGAAGTCATAGCATGACAGCAAACTCCTGTCCAATGCTCCAACCCTATGTGCCACAGAGAGGAAAGGAAGAAGGACAACAGCAGCACCAGACAGACAGACACCACCTGCTTCTTCTTCCAACCTAGACAGAGAACACTCAGTACATCTCTGTTGAATCAAGATCTTTATTTGCATTTAATGTCAATATTGAGTGAAATATAAATGTGTAATATAAGTATTACATCTAAATATTTACATTATTTACGTCAATGTGAAATTGAGATGGCACAGACATATACCACCACCATCCCCCACACCTTGACTAAGTCATAGACAAACAATAGCAGCTGTGGATATAAAGGAGAAATGCAAGAGCAAATGTAATCACCAACACAAGACAGCCAGAAACGAATTGGTCTGCAAAGTTCAGCAAATATTTTAAGTAGTTTGGGCCACTAGAGGGAGTATGACTAGGCTCAAATGAAATCAGATAAAACATGTATTCAAATGTTTAATTAACAGCCATAAGTTTATGCCCAGGTATAATTCTTTCTTTTTTCAGAATATAAATAATTCAAACACAGAGTCTGTGAAAACTATGTAACACCAAATCATTTCTCAAGACACAACTCCAAAATCAAACACTGATTTGTAAACTTTTAAAAATATTTACTTATTTATTTATTTTATGTATATGAGCACACTGTAGCTGTAAAGATGGTTGTGAGCCATCATGTGGTTGCTAGAAATTGAACTCAGGACCTCTGCTCGCTCCAGCCCTGCTCGCTCAGGCCCAAAGATTCATTTATTACTATACACCCGGCTTGATTTTTTATTTCAATAAAAAAAAAAAAAAAGATGTTTGTAGGCCGGGCGTGGTGGCGCATGCCTTTAATCCCAGCACTTGGGAAGCAGAGGCAGGCGGATTTCTGAGTTCGAGGCCAGCCTGGTCTACAGAGTGAGTTCCAGGACAGCCAGGGCTACACAGAGAAACCCTGTCTCAAAAAAAAAAAAAAAAAAAAAAAAGATGTTTGTGGGCTGGTGAGATGGCTCAGCAGGTAAGAGCACCCAACTGCTCTTCCAAAGGTGATGAGTTCAAATCCCAGCAACCACATGGTGGCTTACAACCACCCATAATGAGATCTGATGCCCTCCTCTGGTGCGTCTGAAGTCAGCTATAGTATACTTATGAATAATAATAATAAATGAATCCTTGGACTGGAGAGAGCAGGAACTGAGCAAGTGGAACCGATGCAAGCGGGGCTGACCGGAGCGAGCAGGGTTGACCAGAAGGAGGGAAAAAAGTTTGTTATGTGTTATGTGTACTTTGTGTGTATGTGTGATATGTGTATGAGTGCAGGCACCATGGTGTTCATGTGAGTCAGAGGTCAATTTTAGGGGTTGATTTCCCCTTTTAACTTGGGTTCCAGAGAACTCAGGTAATGACAAATGATTTGACACACTGAGCCATCTTGCCAAATCCTGAAAACTAGAGAGCTAGGAAGACCTTGAATTTCTGATTCACCTCCTTCTATCTCCTGACTGCTGGGATTGTAAGCACATCTGGATTAGGTAGGGATGAAGACTGAATCCAGGGTTCTGTGCATGCTAGACAAGTGCTCTACCAACTGAGCTGTGCCCCTACCTCAAAGACTCACCAGAGTAAAGATACACTTTCCAAGTTCCATTAAACATAGATGCCACAATGTGGTCAATGGTTATGAATAAAAATAATATAACTCTCCAGATACATTCTTTTTCTTAAGATTTATTTATTTATTTATTATATGTAAGTACACTGTAGCTGTCTTCAGACACTCAAGAAGAGAGAGTCAGATCTCATTACAGATGGTTGTGAGCCACCATGTGGTTTCTGGGATTTGAACTCAGAACCTTGGGAAGAGCAATCAGTGCTCTTAACTGCTGAGCCATCTTACCAGCCCCTCCAGATACATTCTTGAATTAATGTCAGTGTCATGCGCATCCTTACAAGAGCCAGAGAGGCCATCTTAGCCAGAACAAAGCAGTCACATGCGAACTAGATCTCGTGGTAAAGGCAGTGAGACAGAGGGCCTGACCCTTGACACTTTGGAGCTGCCGGTTTAGATAAGGTTAGTCAACATTTACCTCAGAACCTAGAAGTTGGTTTGTTTTTCTTGAGCCATTGTAATCTGCAGATCTTTGTTAAATGGGAAGCCGGTAGCTCTTATTTTTCCGTTAAGAAAACTTAGTTAAACTGTGACCTGCTGTAGTGGGAAGTCAAGCCATAAACTATCAAAGCCTGCAAGCAAAGGAAACAAGTTGGAAAACCTAGTTGGGGGGGGGGGTGCTTCTTGACACCTGATGCAAAGCCTCAGAGAAGAGAGGAAGCCGGAGATAATTTCCATAAGAGAAACAAGTTAGTGCTTTTAAAAACACTCTATCTTGCTTGAAAGCTACATTGGATATAAGTATAACGACCAGAATATGCAAAGGATTGAGGGAAAAACATCTCTCCTATAACAAACACTGAAATAAGAAGGAGCTCACTGTGCTGTAACTCTTGGGAGCTGCTTCCAGGGAAAATGAGAATGTAGCCCCTAAGCTACCTCTGTTGAAGAAATGTCTGGAAGACAATGGGAAGCAATATGATCTGAATATCAGACTACAGCTGTGGTCTCCCCTCTCAACATGTTACTTCTGTTTTTAAGATGAATCCTCTTATTGATGGATGTGTATGTGTGTGGAGGGCGGAAGGCTACTTGTGGGGGTCAGAAGAGAACATCGGACTCACCTGACGCTGGAGTCTCAAGCAGTTGTGAGACACGTGATGCTGACTGCTGGAGTCCCAAGCATAATGTGGAGGCAGGGATCTGAACTCTTAATTGGTAACCCATTTCTTCGGCCCCACCCATTATTTCCGAATCATCTCAAGACAGTGCAAACCTAAAAAGAATTTTATGGTTTAACTATGAAATGCCTTCCAACAAGCTCATTTGTTTGAACTCTTGGTCCCAACATGGCTACACTGTCTGGGAGAGAACCTCTGGGGACAATGATGTAGCTCTGCACACAGGATTCGTAGGTTATGCCATCGCTCTATTTCCAGCCTGGGCTCTCAGTTTCCTGGATAGCTGCCAAGAAGTAAGCAGGCCTCACACACCTACCACTATAGCAATGGACACTGCCATGCCTTCCTTAGAACTGCGAACTAAAATAAATCTTTCTTTCAAGTTGCTAATGTCAGGTGTTCTGTCCCAGCAAGTAAACAGCACAAGGCAAATGGACAGACCATAGAGGTCACTGAACTGAAGGTCCAGTATTTCAGGTACAAATCCCACAGATGAGTGAGATCTAGTGTTGATGGCCATGTAGACCTGAAACGGATTGAAAGTGAGTAAATCAGAAACCGAACTTGGGAGGGTGTGGAGATAGGTTGCTCTCAAGGAAATCAACCTTCTCCTGAGGTCCGTCAGGAAATACTCAAAACCGGTATAATCTGAGAGCTGTTTAACAAAGGAATTATGTGTGGACATTGGAAAGAAATAGACTGCAATGTAAGACAACCTTCTAAGCAAAAACAGCGGAATGTCTCGCTTCTCCTTATAGCTCCTGAGGAGAGGGCTGGCAAGATGGCCTCAGCGGGTAAGAGCACTGACTGCTCTTCCAAAGGTCCTGAGTTCAAATCTCAGCAACCACATGGTGGCTCACCACCACCCATAATGAGATCTGACGCCCTCTTCTGGTGTGTTTGAAGTCAGCTACAGTGTATTTATGTATAATAATAAGTTTTTGGGTCAGAGCGAGCGGGGTGACCAGAGTGAGTAGAGGTCCTAAAAATTCAATTTCCAGCAACCACATGAAGGCTCACAACCATCTGTACAGCTACAGTGTACTCACATAAACAAACAAACAAATAAATCATTAAAAAAAATGTTCCTGGGGAGAAAAGTTCCTGAAGATAAAAGCTGCCAGGTGGAGGTGGGGGGGGGGTGCTAGTAGGACAGCAGTAACCTAGGATGTCCCTGCCATGCACATTTCTCTTCCACTGAGTCTTATCATTGGTTGAACCCAGCTGAAAACCAGAGGTCAAAGAAGCACTTATGCTATAAACCAAGACAGACAGGCTCATCTCCCAGAAAAAAAGAGAGGATGAAAAACTGAACAAATCAGTGATCTAAAGGAGCAGGGTTCCAAACATCTCCACACCTGCCAGGCAGGAAAATGGTCTGCAAAGCTAGACAGCCTCCAAGAACAGCTTATTCACTGAAGATAATAGATGGAGTTCTACAAAGCAACACAAAACACCGCCCAGCAGAAGCCAGGAAGGAATGGAAAACGCTCCTGGGGAAGGAGGCCTGGTCATCTCTGCTCCTCTGGACCAGGGTCTGCCTCCCTCTTTTTTCCAAATGAGAGTCTTAACTGTGCTTACTACATTGTGGGAGAGAGATAAGTTAGTTGCCTTTCAACTCCTAGGCTGCTGGGTCACAAGAAGCCATATCCAGACATGAGAGGATTACACATCACCCTGGGGATCCAGGACCTTTCTCAGAGATGCCATGATTAGATAGGACAAGTTATCTCCTTTTGGATAGTAAGGGAAATAAATATGCTTCATTTGTGAGATAAAGTCTGTGCACAGATATTTAGGTGTTTTAAAGAGCAGATTGTGGCAGAGGTAGTTAATTGTCCTTTGATATCTGCTTTCCCCATCTTCCTTCAAAGATAGGGTCCCCATTTCATAACTGAGTCCGTGGCCATGGTCTGCGGGCAGTTATGACTGTCTGACCGAAATCTGTCAAGAGCATATGAACAGAAGTGATATTGAAATGTATTCATATGTCATTAAAGGAACAAAATTGGCCTCTGCTTTCTTCTTTCTGCTTTCTTGCTGCTGGTTAATATGGAATGTTATGCGGTCATGAGAGCAGCAGACTTGGGCTATGAATTAAAGCCACATGTACAGACAGTAACCAGGAAGCACATGGAACCTTGTCCCAGCACTAAGAAAGCACCATACTGTCTCTGAACTGCTTCTTAGATGAAGTACCAGCCGTGCTTCTTATTGATGTGACCAACTATCTGAGAGAAGACAGTTGAGGTAGGAAGGATTAACATGAGCTCACAGCATCTGAGGTTTCTGTCTACAGTGTTTGACTCTCTTGATCCTAGGCCCACAGTGGTCGGTGCGTGTGACCTAGGTGACAGAGTAGCAGGGAATGAGAACCGGGTACAACCTTCAAAGTCATGCATCAAGTGACACACTTGCTCAGGCTAGACCTTCCCCACTTGAACGTTTCACTAAATACAGCACTACTGGCTGGAGCCCAAGCAATGAGCCTATAGAAAGCAGTTCATACTCAGACTTAAGCAGGTGATATTTAAAAAGCATTAAAGGCCTTGCTGTGTGAAGCTTCGTTCAGTGGCCAAAGTTCTGGCTTAGCTAATATTTATGCAAAAGTATTAAAAAAAGAGAGAGAGAACAACAGGAACGTGGTTGGTTGGAGGAGACCCTAAAGAGAGCAGCTGAAGCCTCCACTTCAGGCCCAACCCGTCTCTCACAGGCATGCCCAGAGCAACCTCTACGTGCAGAAGCCTCCTGAAGAATTTACAAGCCTCCTGCGAATTTACAGTAACATGAGGACCCTAGATGTTTCCCCATTACAAGTGTATATGAAAACTGCCCAATAGTCCCTACAGACACCTGTCTCTATCCCTTCCCCAAGCTGAAACAGGGCTGTGTACAAACCAATAGCCAAACCAGGAAACCATGTGGCCTGAAATCAAGAATACTTAGTCCAAGGGAATAAATGCATGTTGTTTTAAGCCACACATACACACACACACACACACACACACACACACACACACACACAAACCTAATGTAGAACCCTTCCCAAAGTGTGAGTTTATAAGTAAAATAAGTGTTTAAAACTAGTGTTAGCATTTTTTTTAAAAAGTGTAAAGTTGGCACACACCTTTAATCCCAGCACTTGAGAGGACAGGCAGGCAGATTTCTGTGAGTTTAAGCCCAGTCTGGTCTACATAGCAAGCTCCAGGCCAGAGAAGAATTCATAGAAACACCCTGTCACAAAAGAAACAAAAAAACACTAAAAAAAACAATGTGGGTAACTGGAACAAACCATTTACAGCTCAAAGTAATTAAATGATCTCTTCCTGCGAGCCCAAAACTCAGTTACCCAGCCCTGGTAGGACAGTGCGATGTGCAGATTCTAGTGTCTCCACTGTGTAGAGTGTCCTTCTTGGACTTCGATGGGTATGACCTCTCTCATTGGCACATTCCACATCTTCCCTTCCTTGAGGTCTCCATGGGTATCCCTGTACGGAACCCAGTGTGCTGTGTGTTCTCTGTGATGACCCAAAGTCCACTTTTCCCTTCTCTAAGGAGTTCTTACACACAGTACATAGGGTCCACACAGTAACATGCAAACACCCTGCTCTTCAGAGCGCTGACTTCTTAAAAACAGCAGGACAAGGAGGCTGGAAAGATGGCTCGGAGATGAAGAGCACTTGCTGTTCTTGCAAAGGACCTGGGTTTAGTTCCCAGTACCCACATGGTGGCTCACAACCACCTCTGATGCCAGCTCCAGGGGGTCTTCTAACCTCGGCAAGCACCAGGTGCACATGTGGTGCAGACTCACATGTGATCAAAACACTCAGATAAGTAAATAAAATGATAAGTTAAGAGTAAAGAGGTGCTGGGCGTGATGGCTCACACCTTTAATCCCAGCACTTGGGAGGCAGAGGCAGGCGGATTTCTGAGTTCAAGGCCAGCCTGGTCTACAAAGTGAGTTCCAGGACTGCCAGGGCTAAACAGAGAAACCCTGTCTCAAAAAACAAAACAAAACAAAACAAAACAAACAAAAAAAGAGTAAAGAGGTAAACTTCAACTCTTTAGTCAGCTCATGGATGTTTTTATGAATTTCTAGGCCTCTTGTTTTAACCTGTTTGAAGAAGCTTTATAGATTTAATTTTCTGTTTAAGTACCCTTTTTCCACTGGAACAATAAATGCCCTTTTGGATTCATGACCTTAAAAAACAGTTAATCCCGGAGATAATTATATTTTGCAATTACATTTTACAACACAGCTATTTCAAGCAGCTGGAATAATGCTCTCCACTCTCCACCGGTCACTGTCCTACTATACAGGAAGAGCTCACCTTTGTAGAAGAGGATGAGATCCCAGGGACTTTCAGGTTACGTTTTCACTGAAATATCCCACATAAAGTGACAATTGGAAAATGAGATAATTTTCCTCAGTCCTCATCTCCCAATATTTTAAAGATTAGGTGATGATGACACAAAGAAAGCCAGTTCCCTGAACTTATCAGCCTTTGAGTGAAATCAAGTGAAATCAGTTCCTTTTGGGCAGATTCAGATCCTGGACCATCCATTCTCTAGCCTCGTATAGAGCCATGGGAGACTGTCATAAACCAGCAGCTTTCCATCTGCATCCCTGTGGTGCTCCCATGTGATGCTGAGCCCTGAGAGGCAGAGTATGAAATATGGTGCGTCCACCAGAGAGGTGTACAAAGTATCTATAAAAACAATGCTGCTCGAATATAAGCAAGTGTGAATGTTTCCTACTGAAGCTAAGACTGTCCACAGATTACAATCTTACCAAATAAAAGCAATTTCTTTTCTTTTAAAAATTTATTTATTTATTTATTTATTTATTTAATGTATATGAGTACACACTGTAGCTGTACAGATGGTTGTGAGCCTTCATGTGGTTGTTGGGAATTGACTTTTAGGACCTCTGTTCACTCTGGTCAGTCCCGCTTACTCCGGTCAACTCTGCTCATTCAGAAGCCCAAATATTTATTTATTATTATACATAAGTACGCTGTAGCTGTCTTCAAACACACCAGAAGAGGGCATCAGATCTCATTACAGGTGACTGTGAGCCACCATGTGGTTGCTGGGATTTGAACTCAGGACCTTCGAAAGAACGGTCAGTGCTCTTACCTGCTGAGCCATCTCGCCTATCCATAAAAGCAATTTCTTATTTGACTTTTGTAAACAAAGAGGACTGATATGGTGTCCACCAAAAATCAAACGAAAATGTTGGGCATGGTGGTTCACACAGGTAATCCCAGCATTCTGAGGCAGAGAGAGAGAGAGAGAGAGAGAGAGAGAGAGAGAACAGAAAGAAGAAAGAGAAGTGAGGGGGGGAAGGGAGAGAAGGGGAAAGGAGACGAGGGATAGAAGAAGAGAAAAGGAGAAGAGTACATACTGCAATTGCAGAGGATCCAAGTAGTTTCTAGTACCCACATCCAGCAACTCTCAAAGACGTGTAACTTCAGTTCCAGGGAAGTCAGGTGCCTCTAGCCTGCACTTACACGTGAGGGAACACACATATAGACACATGGCATGGACTGGGCCAAGTCAGACCCCCTCAATCCGTGGGAATCAGGGGTTCGGACAGATGGGCATAGAGTCGGCAGGAATTGACAGACAGACACAGACACGAGAGAGTGTGCTGGATCTGAATGTAATTTGTCAAATCGAGCATCAAACTTTTTATACAGAAGAAAATAGGGATGTTAGGTGACAATGAGGTTACTGGATTCTTACACAAAACAGAGGAATACAAACACGAAAGGACTGGCAGGAAACGACTGGGATAAAATTCAATGTTAACTTCAAGGCTGATGAACTGAGCTAAATCCCCAAGCCCACACTGTGGAAGTAGAGAAACAATTCCTATAATCTATCATCTGACCTCCTCACACATTCCCTGGTATGCCAGGAAGAGAACAGGAGGGGGGGGGGACTTGGGGAAGGAGAGGGGGAGGGAAGACGCGGAGAAGGGGGCTGGAGAGATGACTCAGTAGTTAAGAGAAATGACTGCTCTTCCAGAGGTCCTGAGTTCAATTCCCAGCAACCACATGGTGGCTTACAACCATCTGTAATGGGATCTGCTGACTCTTCATGTGTCTGAAGACAGCTACAGTGTGCGCATATACATAAAGTAAATGAATAATTCTTTAAAAAAAAGAAGGAAGAAGAAGCAGGGGAGGAAGAGGAAGAAGAAAAAGGAAGAGGAAGCAGAAGCAGAAGAAAGCATTTAATAAGTGGAGACTGACCTTAATTGACTAGAGGACAAAATTTAAAGTAAGATAAAGCTGGTGCCCAGTAAAAGATGAGGTAAGGCCACACACTTCCAATAACGAGTATTTAAAATGTGAGAACTCATAGTTGTCTTTCTCCAATCATCATGTTTTCACAAAATGTTGAGATGAAATTTTAATGTACATAAAAGCTTTCCCACAGGAAATCATTGAAAACTGTTTAAGACAAATTTCTAGCATTAACTATTTCTGGTCCTCAGAAATAAAATGTTCTTATAGGCTCTGGGGTAGCTGATGGATTTGTAGAGAGAGAGAAATCCATCTTCATAACCAGATCTAGTTAGGGGAATAATTTCTACAAGTACAGACAATTGTTGTATATATTTTAACTATGCTTTTAGATGACCTTACAGTACTGAGAACTACATTGTTTTATCGCCCGGAGGGAATCACATACAATCATGCTGAAGTGATTATACAAGAACGATATAGGCTGTAAGGTTTATGGTTCTGCAAAGCAATTAGCCCTGGAGACTATTTAAAGATGAATGGGAGAAAAAGGGCTGCTGTGGACATATTAGATTTGCCCATTTAGTAAAGCCAGCAGCCACCAGCAACTGCATGCAGCCCAGCTGAATGCCCTCTCAGTCACCATTTGACACAAAAGCAAGAAGATGCATCTTGAGAACACATTGCAGGCTGGATGTTTACTGGTACTTCCTAGAGACATGTGCACCCTACCTCCATATGGTTTTAATCAATTTTTCTTCTCAATTGAAGGCAGTGATTTTTAAATTCATTTGGTCCGGTCAATGAAGAGCTTGTGTAAACAATATAAAAACGAAATGTTTAGCTTACTTTTTAAGCTTTTAAGCTCTTTTCAATACCAAATCATTAGTTGTTTGTATTTTTCCTACATTTGTCAGTATGAAACTTAGAAACAGGACATTTATTGTGCTCTTTCTGTACAAATGATATCTCTGTAGGTAATGAGGGATCCATTCTTTATGGAGCAATACTAAATTAATAAATGAAGAAGAAATTAGTTGCAACTCCCAATAAAATGTCTGCCAGTGGAAAATAATGGCTGTTAGTATTTCATTGGGTAAAATGAGGGGCTGGAGATATTGCTCAGTGTTTAAGAGCAACTGGCTGCTCTTCCATTGACTCAAGTTTTGTTTTGTTAGGTTTGTTTCTCTGGGTAACCCTAGCTGTCCTGGACTCGCTTTGTAGACCAAGTGGAACTCAAACTCACAGAGATCTGCCTGCTTCTGCCTCAAAGGTGCAAGGATCAAGCACTTTGATGGGTGGGTAATGGCCATCTGTAACTCCAGATCCTCAGGATCCGGTGCCTTCTTCTGATCTCTCTAGGCAACATGTGATACACAGACACACATACGGACAAGCAATGTATCCATATACGTACAAATAAATGAACGATCTTAAAACAAAAACCATCGGGTGAAGATCCATGGATCCTTTAAATTTTTTAACTCTTTATTGATTCTTTGTGAATTTCACACATTATGCACCTTAATCCCACCTCTCTCTCTCTCTCTCTCTCTCTCTCTCTCTCTCTCTCTCTCTCTCTCTGAGACAGGGTTTCTCTGGATAGCCCTGGCTGTCCTAGAACTCACTCTGTAGCCCAGGTTGGCCTCTAACTCAGAAATCTGCCTGCCGCTGCCTCCCAAGTGCTGGGATTAAAGGCGTGTGCCACCACTACCCAGCTTCTCCCCATCATCTCTTAACATCTACTCTTCACCCTTGCAACCACCCCCACCAAATTAAATTAAATTAAATTTTTAAAAAGTCTCACCATAGAATCCGTAGCATGACTCTATTTGCAAATGTTCATTGCAATGAGGCATTGGTCTGGTTCTAGGCTCCTGATGGATCAGTGCTGGATCCTCCCCAGCTGATCCTCTTGGATATCCTGTTGTTTCAGCTTTGGAGTTGCAGGACCAGCCTCTTCAGGAGCTCCAGCCGTTCATAGATGCTTTAGATGTTTGAGGTGAGTCAACTCAGAGCCCCTGATCCGGGCCTGGGTGGTAGCTGAGCTGGTCAGCCAGCCAGCTCTCCTGAACCTATCCCACGGGGGCCAGCTCTCTGGGACTGCCAGGGCTACTTCACCCAACACCCCAGCAAGCAAGAGACACTCACACCTCTGTCACCAAGGCCAGCTCTACTGTGATGCCCAGACAAGGCACAGTGCCCACTTTCCCAAGTACTGAAACCATTGAGAGGCAGGGAAGCCCTCCTGTCTGTTGCAGATGTCAAGGGGGGGAGGAGGGAGGGCGGGGACAAGGGAGAACATCTCTCCCACACTCACTCCACCACGGCACAATTGTGGGGCCTGCTCATCATAAGACCTTTATAATGGGTGGCTCAAGATGATGAGAACTGACTCATCTTGGCATTATTAAAAGATTTCCAGGTGAAATAGACATGATGCCCTGGTAAATTTTATCTTTTGCTGGATAACAAATTACTCTACAACTGAAAAATTTTAAACAGCGCTGACATATATCCTCCTGGAGAGTTTTTCTAACTTGGAGGTTAAAGAGTGGTTCAACTAGTGGCCTAGCTCAAGGACTCTCACAAGGTCTCAGTTGAAGGGTATCTAAGCCTCAGCATGTAAGTGCTTGACTGCATCTGGAGAACGTGTTCTCAAGAGGCCGTATTTCCTCATCACGTGGTTTTCTTCACTGGTTGCTTAACAGAGCAGCTGCCTCTAGTCACAATGTATTGTCTGGCTTAACCTCCTACCCCGAGCACTTCTTCTGTTATCCTATTCATTTTGGCTGAGGACTCCACAGGAAATTGATGTGAGAAAATGATATCATTGAGACAGTTTGGAACCCAGCGGCCCTTAAATGAGAAGCAGTCCTAGAAAGAATTTTTTTTTTTCGAGACAGGGTTTCTTTGTGTAGCTCTGGCTGTCCTGCAACTCACTTTGTAGACCAGGCTGGCCTCGAGCTCAGAAATCCACCTGCCTCTGCCTCCCAAGTAGAAGATCTCAGAAGATGGAAAGATCTCCCATGCTCATGGATTGGCAGGATTGATATAGTCAAAATGGCTATCCTGCCGAAAGCAATCTACAGATTCAATGCAATCCCCATCAAAATTCCAACTCAATTCTTCACTGAGATAGAAAGGGCAATTTGCAAATTTATCTGGGATAATAAAAAACCTAGGATAGCAAAAACTATTCTCAACAATAAAAGAACCTCTGGGGGAATCACTATGCCTGACATTAAGCTGTACTACAGAGCTATTGTGATTTAAAAAAAAAAAAACTGCATGGTACTGGTACAGTGACAGACAGATAGATCAATGGAATAGAATTGAAGACCCAGAAATAAATCCACACACCTATGGTCACTTGATCTTTGACAAGGGAGCTAAAACCATCCAGTGGAAAAAAGGACAGCATTTTCAATAAATGGTGCTGGCACAACTGGCGGTTATCATGCAGAAGAATGTGAATTGATCCTTTCTTATCTCCTTGTACAAAGCTTAAGTCTAAGTGGATCAAAGACCTCCACATAAAACCAGAGACACTGAAATTTATAGAGGAAAAAGTGGGGAAAACCCTCAAAGATATGGGCACAGGGGAAAAATTCCTAAACAGAGCAGCAATGGCCTGTGCTGTAAGATCAAGAGTTGACAAATGGAACCTTATAAAATTGCAAAGCTTCTGTAAGGCAAAAGACACTGTCAGCAAGACAAAAAAGCCACCAACAGATTGGGAAAGGATTTTTACCAATCATAAATCTGATAGGGGATTAATATCCAACATCTACAAAGAGCTCAAGAAGCTGAACTCCAGAAAAATGAATAACCCCATTAAAAAAAACGAGTAGAAATTTTTTAAAGAGTTTTTTGTTTCGTTGTTTTTTGTTTTGTTTTTTTCTAGATTCCTCTTCACTTTATTTATAGAGACAAGTGGTCTTTCACTGATCCCAGATATCGCAAATTCAGATAGTCTACCTACACAGATTGTTCTGGGGATCCCATGTCTCTGGCCCTGAATAAGGGAACTACAGATGGGCCACTATTCCCGCTTTACTTTTATGTGGGACCAGATGCTGCTCAGTCCTTGCACTGGCGCAGGATGTATTTTATCTGCTAACTGACCCAGACTGCGTGACTTCTGAGGGAAATATATGGAGAATGGTTTCAATTCTCTCATTCTCTTCTTCTTCTTCTTCTTCTTCTTCTTCTTCTTCTTCTTCTTCTTCTTCTTCTTCTTCTTCTCTTCCTCCTCCTTCTCCTTCTCCTCCTCTCTCTGCCTCTCCCTCTCCCTCCTTTCTGTCTCTCTCTCTCTCTCATTCTTTCTCATTCTCTCTTCTTCTTCTTCATTAGATATTTTTTAAATTTACATTTCAAATGCTATCCCGAAAGTTCCCTACACATGCACACACGGCAGCATTCACGGCAATTATGTGGCATCAGAAAACAGCCTGCAGGAGCGGATGAGTTTTCTCTGTCCCTATTTATGGGTCCCTGGGCTGGCAGGCCTGACAGCAAACACCTTTACCAGGTGAGTCATCTCAGTGGGCTCTGTGCAGATCTGTTCTGGTTGTTTGATTTTTTGTTTGTTTGCTCTGACTGGTTAGTTGGTTGGCTTTTGAAACTAGGTCTCACACTGAAACTCAGGCTGGCTCCAAACTCACAATCCTCTTTCTCGGTGTCTGGCATTATAGGGGTGAACTACTGCACCCTGATGGTGTGGAGTGTTTTGCTCTCTCTTCATAAAAACACTAGAATTTATAATTTAATCTCAGCACTCACTTGGGAGGCAGAGGCAGGCAGATATCTGTGAGTTTGAGGCCAGTCTGATCTAGGACAGCCAGGGCTACATAGAGAATCCCTATCTAAAAAAAAAAGAAAAAAAATCAAACAAACAAATAAAACCCCCATCTTAGTTAGGGTTTCATTGCTATGAAGAGACACCACGATCAAGGCAACTCTTATAAAGGCAAACATTTAATTGGGGCTGGCTTACATTTTCAGAGGTTTAGTTCATTATCATCATGGTGGGGAGCATGGCAGTATGCAGGCAGACATGTGCTGGAGGAGCCAAGAGTTATACATTTTGATCCGAAGTCAGCTAGAAGACTGTCTTCTGCAGGCAGCTAGGAGAATGAAATTCCACACTAGGTGGAGCTTCAGCATAGATGCCACAAAGCCCACCCCAACAGAAACACACTTCCTTCAATAAGACCACACCCCCTCTAACAAGGCCACACCTACTAATTAGTACCACTAGCCATAGGCCAAGCATTTAAACACAAGAGTATGCGGGGGCCAAATCTATTCAACCCCCATTCTCAAATTAGGATCTAGCCAGGCCTTTAGGTCTCCTCCTCCATTTGTAAGAGACTTGGGGGGGGGGATGAAGAATGGAGAGTAGGGACAGATGCACCCCCACCGTGGGCTAGCAAGTAGCCATGTCCAGAGTGGAACAATCTGACGAACAAGATCTAATTTCCTCTACCAGTAAACACTCTGGGTGCAGAGAATATAGATTAAAAGAGGTTTGACAGCTGTCACACACACTAATGATTCACAGAAATCCTTTTCATAGAAATGTTTCTTTTAAACAGTTGTGAAATCTTCAAGGAATTGTTAGTCAAGGTCAGTTAGATAAAGTCGTCGTGGGTAGGTATGTTTTTTTAACAAAAAGGTCTTTATCTCTTATAATTACATTCTGAAGTATTTGCAGTCAAAAAGCTATGGTGTTTAAAACCATCCAATGAAAATAGCCAATCATTGATGACATGAGACTGGCAAGAAGTCGAGGGTCTTTGACATCAGTTCATAGGTTTTAGTCTCCCCTACCCCTTCTTAATTCTGAATGTTTGGAGATACCTCTAGTTTTAAGGTCCCAAGCACTTGGGATTAGTCACAGCAACTAGTGTCTCATAAGGTACTCAAAGAGGGGCTTCAAGATACTTAGCTGTTCTGGACACGTAAGGCATCTGAAGTTGTGGTTTTTACACTTCCAAGAACTGTTAAGTTTAGCTGGAGGAAAGCAGGCCAAAATGCAACAGAAGGGTGGGGCAGTGGGGAAGTTGACTGAGAATCGCTTACAAAAACCTGCCTGTAGTCTCCCAGAAGTGTCTTCCAGGAAAAGAGGAAGAAGGACTAGAAAGGAAAGAAAAATCCTGAATGGGTAGTAGGGCACATCCTCCAATAATCTACAGCTCTTCCTGTCAAATTGCCACCATATCCTGTGTAACTTCCTTGCTTGGGTGCACTTTATTTTCACATTTGACCAAATATCTCTAAGTTTTCCATGATAAGATTTTTGGTTATACGTTTAAGATTTGTTTAAGATTTAAATGCTAGAGAGGGCACTTGCATGTCTGAATTAACCATTGTGACAGTGGAGCTATTAGCCTTGATAGCAGATAGGCGAGAGAGTCAATTTTCTTTATGGGTGTTACCCTTAGTGGATTGACCTCCCTCGAATGAAAGCCACACATGCAAGAATAAATATCCAGATTAAACTATAATTGATGATTTTAAAGTTGGGTGGGTAGGGAAGGGAATATGTCTCCCAGAGAAGTTGGGAGAAAGGGATGAATATGATCAACACGCACTGTACAAAAGAACTACTAAAAAAAATGAGAAAAAATACTTTAAAAGAATCCTCAGAAGGCAGAGCAGGATCAGATGATAATAGTTTCTGTTACTCTTCCTTTCAATCTTTATTTCTCAATCTGTTTTAACACTATTAGCCAGGCAGTGGTGGTACATGCCTTTAATCTCAGCCCTCTGGAGGCAGAGGCAGACAATCTTGTCTATAGAGGAAGTTCCGGGACAGCTGGGGTTACACAGAGAAACCCTGTATAAACAAAACAAAATAGAACACAAATTTGTGTGTGTGTGTGTGTGTGTGTGTGTGTGTGTGTGCGCGTGTGTGCTGAATCATCTGTATAGCCACAGATGACCCTATATTCCTCTATATTCCTCTCTCTCTCTCTCTCATTCTCTCTCTCTCTCTTTGTATCTGTGTGTGTCTGCATATGTGTCTGCATAGGATTATCCTGTATAGCCCCAGATGACCCTATATTCACAATCTCCCTGACTTTGCCCCCCTTCTTTGTGTCTGTATGTGTGTCTGTGTGTATCTGCATATATATCTGTATAGGATTATTCTGTATAGCCCCAGATGACCCTATATTCACAGTCTCACTGCTTATCACCTACCAGGTGCTGAGGTAATAGACTTGCCTTATTTAAAATAAGTCTAGCCTTGTTATTACCATTTTTTTTACATTCTTTAAAATAATGAGACGATAATCCATCTGCTTTATGTGACTTAAATCTTTAAACCTCAATTAAATAGAAAAGAAGTCAGAAATGGTCTCAAAAATATTTTGGGACAACTCTAACCGAGAAACTAAAAAATCTATATAATAGAACTGTTAAGATCCTGAAGAAAGAAATTGAGGCGGGCATGGTGGCAAATGTCTTTAATCCCAGCACATAGGAGGCAGAAACAGGTAGATCTCTAGTCTGTAAAGCAATTCTAGAACAGTCTGGGCTACAGAGAGAGAGAGAGAGAGAGAACAGTAACAAATCAACAACAATAAACTACATATTCAATGCAATCCCCATCAAAATTCCAACACAATTATTCACAGAAATTTTTAAAAATCTTCAAATTCATATGGAAACAGACACAAAAATATTAGTTAAAGCAATCTTGAATAATCAAAAATAAAACTGCTGCAGGTATCACTATCCCAGATTTCAAGTTGTATTACAGAGCTACAGTAATAAAAACAGCATGGTGTTGGCACAAAACAGTCATGTGATCAACAGAACTGATGTAATTCCACATGCCTATATATGCCTGCTTTTTATAAAGAAGATAAAAATACACAGTGGAGAAAATATAGCATCTTCAACAAGTGATGCTTGTCAAATATGGCCAAGTATAGAATGAAAATGGATTCACATCTTTCACCCTGCAGAACACTCAACTTCAAATATATCAAGAACCTTGACATAAGACCAGATATCTCGAATCTGATAGAAGAGAAAATGGGGAGCAGACATGAAATGCTTGGCACAGGAATGGACTTTTTTGAACAAGACACGGATAGCACAGGCACTAAGATGAACAATTAATAAACAGGACCTCGTGGAGCTGAGAATCTTCTTACAGCAAAGCAGCAGCCTACAGAATGAGAAAAGATCTTTATCAATTGTATCACTGATAGGGGGTTAGTGTCTATATATAAAGAACTAAACAACTGAACATCAAGAAAATAAGTTTTGCTGGGCATGGTGGTGCATGCCTTTAATCCCAGCACTAGGGAGGCAGAAGCAGGCGGATTTCTGAGTTTGAGGCCAGCCTGGTCTACAAAGTAAGTTCCAGGACAGCCAGGGCTACACAGAGAAACCCTGTCTCGAAAAAACCGAAAAAATAAAATAAATAAATAAGTTTTTAAAAACAACAGGACACAGAACTGAGCAGACAGTTCTCAAAAGTCAAAACAAATGGCTGAGAAATACTTAGACATTCAATACCCCTAGCCATCAGGGAAATGCAAATCAAAACTACTCAAGATGTCATCTTACCCTTGTTAGAATGACCAAGATTAATAAAAACAAATGGCAACACATGCTGATTAGGACGTGGAGAAAGGGGAAACATTTATTTCTTGTTGGTGAGGGTGGAAACTCATACGGTCATTGTGGAAATCAGTGTGGTAGTTCCTCAGGAAGCAAGGAATTAATTTACTCCAAGACCCAGCTATACCACTTCACTCGGTTGCTTTTTCATTGCCATGAAGAGACACCATGACCAAAGCAACTTATAAAAGAAAGCTTCTAATAAGGGAAGCCTCAGTTCCAGAGGGTTAAAGGTCATGTCAGTATGATAAGGTGAAGAGCATATCAGCAGGAAGACAGGCATGGCAGGAAGCAGCTGCTGAGAGCTTGCATCTCCTATCCAGAAACAAGAAACAGAGAGTTCCCTGGGAATGATGTGGGTTTTTAAAACCTCAAAGCCTACCTCAAATGATACACCTCCTCCTACAAGAACACGCCTCCTAATCCTTCCCAAACAGTTCCACTAACTGAGGACCAAGTGTTATGGGGGCCATTCTCATTCAAACCACTGCATCACTCTTGGGCATATACCCAAAGGAGTCTACATCTGACTGTGGAGAAGCTTGCTCATCCCTGTTTATTGCTGCTGTGTTTGTAATACTCAGAAACTAAAAACAACCTAGATGTTCAAAGAACAATGTGGGCTTTTAAGAGAAATTAAATTGCCGGGTGGTGGTGGCACACGCCTTTAATCCCAGCACTCAGGAGGCAGAGGCAGGCAGATTTCTGAATTCAAGGCCAGCCTGGTCTACAAAGTGAGTTCCAGGACAACCAGGGCTATACAGAGAAACCCTGTCTCAAAAGAGAGAGAGAGAGAGAGAGAGAGAGAGAGAGAGAGAGAGAGAGAGAGAGAAATTTAATTAAGAAATGTGCAATAAATGGAGCTAGAAAGAAGTCATCCTGACCTTCAAAAGACAATGCTGTATGTGTTCTCTTATATGAGGATGTTGGCTTTTAAGCTTTCAAATTGTGTGCTACAGTCTGAATAACCACAGGGGCTGAGTATCGGGTAAAGGAAAGGTGGAAGACAGATGTTCTCCTAGGGAAAGGAACATAGAATATAGTTACCATTTTGGAAAGATCGAGGGGAAACAAGAATAGGATTAAATAGAGAAGGGATGAGAGAGAAGGATAAAGGGAGTAATGCAGAAGGGATAACCAACACTACAAGGCATTTTAAACCCAGTACTGTTCCTAAAATATACACATACATGAAAGGAATCTAAAGGAAACAGCAAATAACACAGGAGACGATGCCCTGGCTAAACAGCTTATACCCACCCCAAAGTGAAACCTCCAGTTGCCAGGAAAGGGTTATTTCTTGTTGAGTCATTGGCCTGAGGAGTCCCATGGGACACCCCCACACACACACAAAAATCACAGACTATGGGTTGCTCTCCACAACCTGATTGATGGTCAGGCCCTGTTGCTGAGGATACTCAATATGGAGAAGTGGAGCTGGGTCTGAACTAGAAGCCTCACGCTGCTGACTCGCATCTGTGGTGCTGGAAGGTAGCCGCCCAGCTGCAGACGGAGCAACCCACAAACAATACCCTTACTTTTTGCTGAGTGCCTTTTTCTTAGCCCTTGTGCTTAAGCCTGTATTCAAATAAGTTTACTAAACCTAACTCGGCTTCATTTTTTTTTTTAAAGAAATCATTCAAGGTCATCCTAGGCTACAGATCCAGTTTACCTCTAGACTCTTGTCTCAAAAAAATATTTTAAGTCTTAAGAACTCTGAGAAGCCGGGCGGTGGTGGCGCACACCTTTAATCCCAGCACTCGGTTGGCAGAGGCAGGCGGATTTCTGAGTTCGAGGCTAGCCTAGTCTACAGAGTGAGTTCCAGGACAGCCAGGGCTACACAGAGAAACCCTGTCTCACCCCCCCCCCAAAAAAAAAGAACTCTGAGAACACCAAAACAGCAAATCTCTATACTTGAAGGCCTTTTAACAAAACACTTACGGTGTGGAGTCTTGGGCGAGCCTCTGCACCGAGCTGGTCACTGACAAACAGCATCCTTAAACAAAGAGGGCTTTAACCAGGGACCCATAGGCTTACCTTATTTCCTGTTCTTCAACTCTCTCAGTCTTATAAATTTAAATGTATGATTTATGTACTCTGCTTGGATCCTGGTCAGTGGCAGATTTAACGGAAGATCAATAAAGGAAGGAAAAAGGTGCCTGAAAACTTTAGAACTTAATGTTTTAAATGTCGACCTAAGGAAATTAAACAGGGCATCTAGGAGCATGGCATATACCTTAAAGGGCAATTAGCATTCTACATGGCTTTTATGAAGTGGCTGCTTCCTTTAACTAGATACAGTGCTTTCATGCGACAGTGTAATAATCCTCAAAGTAGTAAAACTAAATGCCTACCTTATTGATTAACTATCAGAAATATCATCATATTTTACCTTTCTCATAAAATATGTTCTAAAAATTTATTAGGACATTAATATATGAGTTTACCTCGCTGGTGGAATGAACTATGAATACCAAACAAATGCTCCCTTTGGACTTTTCTCTCTCTCTCTCTCTCTCTTTTTTTTTTTTTTTTTGGTTTTTCGAGACAGGGTTTCTCTGTGTAGCCCTGGCTGTCCAGGAACTCACTTTGGAGACCAGGCTGGCCTCAAACTCAGAAATCCACCTGCCTCTGCCTCCCCAGTGCTGGGATTAAAAGACGTGTGCCACCACGCCTGGCTACCCTTTGGACTTTTCAAAAGTGGCATTCTGGAGCCAGAGGAGGTAGCTCATGCCTGCTCTCTCCGTGCTTGAGAGGCGAGATCTGTTAGGGTTATATAGTGAGTTCAAGGTTAGCCTTAGAAACTTTGTCGCAACCAAAAGATAAAGAAGAGGAAATAGGAGGAGGAATGGAAAAGGTGTGCGTGTGTTGTGTGTGTGTGTGTGTGTGTGTGTGCGTGTGTGTACAGTAATTTACAGTAATGTCCATAAATAAGGATTTATCTTTGTTCACATAAGCACTTAATTCTATTTCTAGAGCAGTGGTTCTCAACCTGTGAGTCTTGACCCCTCTGGGAGGCCTACTGATCTTTTCACAGGGGTAACCTAATGCCATTGGAAAACACAAATATTTATATTATGATTCATAACAATAGCAAAATTACAATTATGAAGTAGCAATGAAAATAATTTTGTGGCTGGCGGTTAAGAACCGCTGGTTCGCCAGGCGTGGTGGCGCACACCTTTAATCCCAGCACTCGGGAGGCAGAGGCAGGCGGATTTCTGAGTTCAAGGCCAGCCTGGTCTACAGAGTGAGTTCTAGGACAGCCAGGGCTGTACAGAGAAACCCTGTCTCGAAAAACCAAAAAAAAAAAAAAAAAAAAAAAAAAAAGAACCGCTGGTTCTAGAGTTTTAAAATACCATCACTTCTTTATGATCCTTAAATATCTTGAAAGAAACCGCATAAATATAAATTAACTTCTAGTGTTGTGGCCTATACCTGTAATCCCAGCATTTGGGAGAGCAAAGCTGGAGGATTAAGTTTAAAGCCAGCCTGAGCTACATAGGATGGCACTACCTCAAAAAACTAAAAGCAAACAAAAATATAGATATTACATGAATCTCGTTCTTTTTCATTTCTGGATGTATGTAATTAAACATTATTAAGCTGTAGCTCAGTGATAGGGTTTTGCCTAGAAGGTATGGGGTCCTGGATTGGATCCCCAACACTGCCATAAGTAAATAGTCAGATGTGCTGACTGTGTAGCTATTTGCCTCTGTTACCTAAATCAATGTTCTAAGAAACACCAATTTTAGAATAATTAAAATGTAATTGTCTGCTTCAAAAAAACATTCATTTAGTCAGATGTGCTGGTCCCTGTCTATAATCCCAGCATTTGGAAGGTAGAGGCAGAAGAATCAAGAGTTCATGGCCAGCATCAGATACACAGCAAATCCCAGGCTGGCCTGGACTATCTGAGAACCTGTCTCAAAAAACAAACAAACTGGGCTGGTGAGATGGCTCAGCAGGTTAGAGCACCCGACTGCTCTTCCGAAGGTGATGAGTTCAAATCCCAGCAACCACATGTTGGCTTACAACCACCCGTAACAAGATCTGACGCCCTCCTCTGGTGCATCAGCTACAGCGTACTTATGAAGAATAATAAGAAATGAATCCTTGGACCAGAGAGACCAACCGGAGCAAGCGAGGCTGTCCTGAGCGAGAGGAGAGAGCAAATGGGGGACGGCCAGAGCTAGCGGAGCCGGAGCAAGTGAGGCCGAACGGGGATGGCCGGAATGAGCGGGGCCAACCGGAGCAAGCGGAGCCGCCAATCGAGCCGCCAATCGGAGCGAGCGGGAGCGAGTGGGGGGGCCCGACTGGAGCGAGCAGGCCGGCTGGAACAAGTGGGGACCGTACGGGGGCGGCCGGGAGCGAGTGGGGCTGGCCAGAGTGAGCAGAGCGGAGCCAGCAGGAGGGAGCAGAGCCGGTGGGAGTTAGCTGGGCCGAGAAGAGCGAGCGGGGTTGACCGGAACAAGGGAAAAACAAACAAACAAACAAACAAACAAACCATTCTTGCTTATTTTTCCCAATAATTTTCTGTATTATTAGCAAATGTTTTCAAAAATCATGTCATTAATCTTAGCACACTAATAAGCATTCACAATTTTTTAAAATCTATTTCCTTCACTGGGAGGTTTTTATTTCTTCATTTACATGATTGTAATGTAAACAAAACAGAACAAAACAAAATTCCTGCTCTGGTGGGGCTTCCATGCTGTTGATATTAGTGAGACAAACCTCAGATAGTTCCACGTGCCTCAAACAAAAGCATTTTAACATAGGTAATAGTAATTTTGTTGTTGTTTATTGCTTATTTTCATTGCATATTGTGTGTGTGGTACATGGTGTATGCACATGCATGTGCTCTTATGTAGCCCAGACTGTCCTGAGTTTGCTATATGACTACTGTGGTTCAAATGAGAAATGTCCCCATAAGCTCTTATATTTGAACACTTTGGATGTGGTGCTGTTTGGAGAGACTGTGGAACCTTTAGGAAGTGGAGTCTTTCAAAGGAAATAACTTACTGGGGTAGGGCTTCAAGGTTTTATAGTCTGGCTCCAGTCCCTATTTTCTCTCTACCTTTCAAAGAAGTCCTTCACTCTTTAATCAAGTGATCAAATAAGCTGAATTTAGAGGTAAAGTGAATCGTAAATTTGTTAACTATTTTAATACCCCATAAACTTAATAAGTTTTAATTTAAAATAATAAATATAAGGCCAGGCATGGTGGCTAATTCCTCTAATTCCAGTACTTTGGAGGCAGAGGCCAGAGGGTCAGAAGGTCAAGATTATCCTCAGCCTCATAGTGAGTGAGATCAGCCTGTGTTCTGTGAGACCTGTCTCAAACACAGACACACACACACAATTACGCACGCACATATGGGGTAGGGAAGGGAGAGAGAGAGAGAGAGAGAGAGAGAGAGAGAGAGAGAGAGAGAGGAGAGAAAGAGGAGTGAGAAAGAGAGAGAGAGGAACACTGGGGGACATCTGTAATACAAGGGCATGAGAGCTGAGGCAGGAGGATCACAGGTCCAGACTAGCCTTGTCTCTCTGTTGTTTTGTTTTGTTTTAAGTTAATTAGCCTGGTGGTGGCACATACTCTTAGTTCCAGGTCTCAGGAGGAAGAGGCAGACAGATCTCTTAGGCAATTATGCTAGCCAGGAAAAATGTAAGCTCCCAAGACACATCAGAAGTGGGCACCAGTATGGTGGATGGTGAAATAGCTTTAGCACTGCAGTTCCCAAATGCCCTGTAATTTTTAGAGAGAGTTCTCTGATATGAGGGCTCTGACCATAGTGAGTAGAGTAGGGGATTAAGATTATTATTTGGATACTAAAGAAAAAAGTGTATAGGGATG
>CACVCL010031228.1:0-34615 GCA_902729485.2 Mus minutoides
CCCGAGTGTTTGTTTGTTTCTTTGTTTGTTTGTTTTTTAAAGATTTATTTTATTATATGTAAGTACACTGTAGCTGTCTTCAGACACTCCAGAAGAGGGCGCCAGATCTCGTTACGGATGGTTGTGAGCCACCATGTGGATGCTGGGATTTGAACTTATCACCTTCGGAAGAGCAGTCGGGTGCTCTTACCTGCTGAGCCATCTCACCAGCCCCCCCCCCCCAGTGTTTGTTTTTAACACAGGGTCTTCCTATATAGTTCAGAATGACTTTGACCTCTGTTCTGCCTCAGCCTCCCCAGTGCTGAGAGTATGTTACACCCTCACTTCAAGCTTTACGTGAATCCTTTATAATTACACGTTTACTGGTGATGAACCTGTACATTGTGAAGCAGTTTCTGAGAAATGAGATTGGCTTTCCAGTTTCTACTACACTTGGCGTGGAAAAGCGCAGGGACATAAGCTGAAAGCTCTTTACACCCCAAGCCCTTTGTTCTCAGCCCTCCTTATTTGTTTGTTTGTTTATTTATTTATAGGAATAATTTGCATCCTATAAATTATGCAGATTTTTGTCCTGTTGTTTTTATTCTGAGACAAGGTCTCACTGTGGAGACCAAGCTGGCCTTGAAACTGTTACCTACTTCTGTTTCTCTAGAGCTAGGATTCACTCCTGGCTGAAACTGTACAGAGCTGACCTGAGTTTGGAAGTGGGCATATGCAGTGGGGACGTGGACCATTTTCATCGTTTGGAAAGTTCCCTTGTGTCTGGCTTGTTTTCTGTGATGCTGGAGATCAGACCACAGCAGTGCGCGCGCACACACAGCTTCGTCTGTCTCCTCTTAGACATGGTATCTTGGTTTCCCTTGTATTGTCTAATCTATTGCAAATATGACTTCCTGTTGTTTGCACTTTGTGTGTGTGTGACGGGGGGCGGGACTTCCTCTAATATTTAACCATTTAAAAAGTTGATTAGTGAGCTGAGCAAAGGTTAGTGGGAGATCCCTTGCCAACAGTTGACTCTTGAGGTTTGAGCCCCGGCACAGTACAGTCACCAGTGAATGCTCTTTCGTGCCGTACAATGATTTTAAGGTTCCCGCACGTTGATGGCTTCTTACTGCTAAGATTGGATCCTGGTATATGAGCCACAGTTTGTTCTTGCTTCTTTGGATGAACTTCACGTTGTTGTGGACTTGGGCTACTACATCTAAGGTTGCTGTGTGTGATACTATATGACAGTTCTGTGGAAATATGTTCTCCTGTCTCTTTTTGTTTGTTTGTTTGTTTGTTTTTGTTTTTGTTTTTCGAGACAGGGTTTCTCTGTATAGCTCTGGCTGTCCTGGAACTCACTCTGTAGACCAGGCTGGCCTCGAATTCAGAAATCCCCCTGCCTCTGCCTCCCGAGTGCTGGGATTAATGTTCTGCTGTCTCTTAACTGAATACCTGAGAGTAGAATTACTGAGTCATGTGCCAGATGTTCATTTAACTGGGTTTTCCAGTGTGCTTTATTTTCCCCACTCACGAGCAGTGTGTGAAAATCCCAGATGCTAGTCCACAACCTCACCCTGTGTGAATAGATAGCTCTTAGCCCGTCCCCTCCTACTTTTACTCCCTTTTAACATCTGCTTGCTTTTGGTCGATGTACAGTGCAGTTAGGGAGTTAGTTGTCCAGAGTTTATAATTTCTTTCTCCAACAAGACTAATCTAATAGGATCTAGGAGCTACTTTGCCATTATTCTATGTGTGCTCTGTGTGTGTATTTGTGTGTGTGTGCTGTATGTGTGTTTGTGTGTACATGTACCTGATGTGTATGCACTAGGGGTCAAATACATATGTTATACACATGATAGGTAAGTGTTATACAACTAAGCTTTATCTCCAGTCTTTAAAATAAATACATTTACCTTTTTCATTCACACTTTACCTCATGTAGAATTTATTCTTCTATACAAATAGTACAAATATAATCTTTCCTTTATTTATAAGAATACTTGCTGGGCGGTGGTGGCGCACGCCTTTAATCCCAGCACTTGGGAGGCAGAGGCAGGTGGATTTCTGAGTTCGAGGCCAGCCTGGTCTACAGGGTGAGTTCCAAGACAGCCAGGGCTACACAGAGAAACCCTGTCTCGAAAAAAAAAAAAAACAAAAAACTTTTGTTTTATCTTTTAACTGTCTTATCTGCAGTTTTGTGAGTTGTGCATGCCAAGCAAGCTCTCTACCACTGAGTTATAGCCCCAGCTTAATAAGAATAATGTTTTTGAATAGTAGTTAATCCTTTTCTCATAGATCTAAATTATCAACACTTTCAAACTTCCCATACATAATGAATCTTCCTAGATTCTGTTTCACACTTTTTTTTTTTTTTTTTTTTTTTTTTTGGTTTTTCGAGACAGGGTTTCTCTGTATAGCCCTGGCTGTCCTAGAACTCACTCTGTAGACCAGGCTGGCCTTGAACTCAGAAATCCACCTTCTCTGCCTCCCAAGTGCTGGGATTAAAGGCGTGTACCACCACGCCTGGCTGTTTCACACTTTTTAAGAAAATTATTTCCCAGATCCGATTTCACACAATTTTTAAAATTATGTATTTTTATAACACTTTGTGTAAGTGTTGCCTGTGTGCATATCTGTGCGCATCACTTGTGTGCCTGGTACAGAGGTGAGAATAAGCCATTGGATCCCCTGGATCTGCACTCACAAATGGTGTGAGTCACCATGCTGGTGCTGGAACTCAAAGCCAGGTCCTGGGCTTGGACAGCAGGTTTTCTTAACCTCTGAGCTGCTTCTCCAACCCCATGTCTCATGCTTCCTTAATATTATTATTGGTTAATAGGATTTTGTACTTCAAAACAGTGATTGTGTGCCTGAATTCACACAGTGTGATCCAGCATTCTCTGGTAATTATTCCAGAGGCCCCCAGGAGACAATTGCAAGGTCAGACCAGGCCAGGCTGTGTAGTGAGTTTAGGTCAACATGGGTCACATAATGAGACTTTTACCCAAAACAGACAACAGATCATCAAGATAACATACGTTGATAAGGAATCATCTGTTCACAGTTGAGCCAATTCAAAATAGTTGGAGGATCATCTCAGGGTTCTTTTCATTTCGAGTCAGTTTTGGTAAAATGAGCAGTAGGGCAGATGTCTCTGGTGTCATTTGATCTTTGCAGTGACTGTGATGAGTGAGCCAAGAGGGGAGCAAGGAGGTGAACTACCAGGTGACAGATCTGAGAATTCAATTCCAATCTTAAGGTCAGAGCTGGGATTTGAGTTACTAGCAGTGCAATATCCTCGTAGACCACAAGGTGGAAGCACTAACAAACAGCTTATCACTTCAAATGTTCTTCTGTTGATGGAAAAAAAAACAACCCTAAATTTTAGAGTGATAGTCATTCTACCCATATGATCTGGTAATAATCTTCTTGGTAATGTAAATTATTATCTTTTATAAAGTGTTATTCATTGTGTTTATGGAATAATAAACTGGTATATAAAGGTCTTGTAGAGTAGGGGAAGAGGACCAGTAAGATGAAGAATCTGTGAGTGAGCTTCAGTGAGACTCCTCCCGCTGTGCATTTTAATAAAAGTTGTTTGTGACTGGGGGTGATGGTGCACCCCTTTAGTTCCAGCACTCAGAAGGCAGAGACAGGTGAATCTCTGTGAGTTCAAGGTCAACCGGAGCTACATAGTGAGACTCTGTCTTAATAAAACCGCCAACCAAATGAAAACGTTTTGTAGACAAGTAAAGTATTGACTAATTTAAAAGCTGTAACAATGTTGTTGGAAACTGGATAGTTAACATTTACTGGGACTTCACCTGAGAATTACCTAGAATCCAGAACAGTCTGTTGACTTAGAGCCCCCGATGGTTGAGAACATGTGATGAGCCGTATTCTGTTGACTTTCTCCAGCACGAACAGGGCTCGATTGAGATGTTTGAGCATCTGGTTAATTCTAATGAGCTCACACTTGTCATGAAAAACTATGGTCTCGTCCCTGAAGAAGATATTACCTTTATCAAGGAACAAATTATGGGACCACCTATAACACCAGTCAAAGATTCCTTGGTAAGGTTTTTTTTTTTCTTTTAGATTTTATTTATTTATTATATGTAAGTACACTGTAGCTGTCTTCAGATGTGATTATGAGTGGTTCTGAGCCACCATGTGGTTGCTGTGATTTGATCTCAGGACCTCTGGAAGAGCAGTCAGTGCTCTTAACCGCTGAGCCATCTCACCAGCCCCCCCCTTGGTAAGTTTTTATTCGTGTTAATTAAAGCCAGCTGATCTGGCTCTGATTCTTTCTATCTGATCTGGTCTGGATTCTTTTAGAGCTATACATTTAGTGCTAAGTGTCAAGATGTAAGTTTCATGCATTTGCCTTCTTATATAACCGAGTGATGTATTTTTCCCTAATCTTGAGTTCGTTAGACATTATTTCCCCCAAACGATAGTTAGTGTACTTGGGATGCAGAAGCAGGAGGATCAAAATGTGAACGTATACACCGTGAGCCGGAGAGAGGGCTCGGTAGTGAGAGGGCTATCCATGCAAGCATGAGAATCTGAGTTCAGATCCCTCGCACCCATGTCACAAGCCACACTTGGTAACAGACACCTTTAGTTCCACCACTCAAGGGGCAGAGGCCAACCTGGTCTACATAGACAGTTCCAGGACAGCCAGCCCTTCATAGGGGACCCTGTCTCAAGTAAACAAAATAACACAACAACAACAATTAAAAAAAAAAATCAATACTGGACACAGGCTTGTAACCCCAGCACTATGAGAGACCGAAGACACTCAATTGACATCTGGTACATCTTGTATGTGCACGCGCACACACACACACACACACACACACACACACACACACACACGAGCTAGATTGAGGAACAATTATCTCATTTCTAAAACAAAAATTTAGCTTAAAAAATGCTTTGAGTGTCTTGTTTTTAGAGTAGCCATGCAGCTGTTTTAAAACCCTGTATGACCCAGCTGTGCTGGCGCATGGCTGTGACAGTTCCCGAGAGGAGGAAGAGGAGGGAGAGGGGTGAAGGTAGGGCCTTCCTCACCTGTAAAATTCATTCAAGGTGAGACCGGGTTACAAAAGAAAAAAAGGGGAGTGGGGGGAGCTGGGTGTAGAGACAAGTGGATCTCTGAGTTCAAGGCCAGCCTGATCTATAGAGTGAGTTCCAGGACAGCCAGGGCTACCGAATGAAAACAACAACAGCAAAATCGGGGAGGAAGGAACTAAGAGAAATATATTAGTATATACATACATACATTCACACACACACACACACACACATATGTGTACACAGAGGAATTGTTTTTTGTTTTCCCCTGGTGGAGGGCAGGAGAGACGAGTCTTGCTCTATAGCCCCTGCTGACTTTGAAGTCATAATCCTGCCTCGGTCTCCTGAGTGCTGAGGTTACAGATAGTCACCACACATAGTGAAAGACATTATTATTTTAATATATACATTCAATGTTTAACATTTAAGGAACTTTTTTTTTACTAGTTTGTAATTAAATAAACATATTGTTGGTTTGGGGAGATGTATTAGTAGTGTCCTTTCGATGGCACTGAAAGACCTAACATTTTATTTATATACTTGTAAAAATTTTAAGTTACATTTTTACTTATCTGTGTGTGTGTGTGTGTGTGTGTGTGTGTGTGTGTGTGTGTGTGTGTTTCGGAGGGGCTACATGTGGAAGTCACAGGACAGTTTGCTGGAGTCCGTTTTAAAATCTCCTTCCGCCTTGTAGGTCATGGGGATAGAACTCAGGTAGTCAGGTTGGGAGCAAAAGCCCTTACTTGCTAAGCCATCCCACCAATCCTTCACAGACTTGGTATTTATTTTTATGGTGCCTGCCATTCAGGTCCAGGCCCTCACTGATACCTGCCTCTATCTTGGAGCTGCATCCCTGGCTGGAAGGCTTGGTGGTGATAGCATAGCATAGCACAGCACAGCACAGCATAGCACAGCATAGCACAGCATAGCACAGCATAGCACAGCATAGCACAGCATAGCACAGCATAGCATAGCACAGCACAGCATAGCACAGCATAGCACAGCACAGCATAACACAGCATAGCACAGCACAGCATAGCATAGCATAGCACATACTTCACCGTTTCTTCTCCTTCTACTTCATTAGAAGTGAGAAGGAGAAAGAAAGATTATCATCTTCTAGCTTGAGTGTCTTGTTTATAATTTGCAGATCAATATAGTTGCTTATAAATAGGTCTGTCAGCCGGGCATGGTGCGCATGCCTTTAATCTCAGCACTTGGGAGGCAGAGGCAGGCAAATTTCTGAGTTCGAGGCCAGCCTGGTCTACAGAGTGAGTTCCAGGACAGCCAGGACTACACAGAGAAACCCTGTCTCAATCAATCAATCAATCAATCAATCAATCAAATAAATAAATAAATAAATAATTCTGTCTGCCTAAATCCTTCCATGAGATTCTCCTGTTTTCCAGTGGCCATATAAAGGACGCCCTGCCAAGAAGAGCTTCCTTTATGAGATAGTGGCTAACAAAAGGAACGGCATCGACGTAGACAAATGGGATTATTTTGCCAGGTACGCACTGAAGATTCCCAGAAGCGGTGCTAAGAATCTCTGTATAAATGTAGCAGTAAGGCGTACCCCGCCTGACCCGAAGCTGGGCTCTGTGGTCCTGGCATGGACTGACACTGGCTTCATGGGCACCGTGGGAGGCAAACTGCCTTCCCTTCAGCCTGAGGATGCTGGGCTCCTTCCGGCCCTCTTCCTGTACCACCACAGTTACTCTTTCTTCTGGGTGTCAGGGTAGCTCCCAAGCTGGCTTCAATGAGGTAGAAGACTGTCTCATTTTGAACTGGGAAAAAATCTCCTTTTTCTCTGTCTGCTTTCATCTTCATGATCAAGACTTTGTTCTTAAACTTACTGAAAGATTTTAGTAATAAGTGAGAACAAATGAAGACCTTCCAGGTGTTCATGCCTCAAGTTCCTATGAACGTCAGTACATGATCGATCTTTTGTTTGTTTGTTGATACATGTCTCAATATATGGCTTGGCTGGCTTTGAACTCACTACATAGACCAGGTTGTGCTTAGACTCATAAAAATCCGCCTGCCTCTGCCTCCCAAGTGCTGGATTAAAGACATGCGCCACCACACTCTGGCTCACATGGCTAGTCTTTTTGTTTGTTTATTCTGCACTTAAAATTTTATTCTGGGCGTGGTGGCGCACGCCTTTAATCCCAGCACTCAGGAGGCAGAGGCAGGTGGATTTCTGAGTTCGAGGTCAGCCTGGTCTACAAAGTGAGTTCCAGGACAGCCAGGGCTATACAGAGAAACCCTGTCTCGAAAAACCAAAAAAAGAAAGAAAGAAAGAAAGAAAGAAAGAAAGAAAGAAAGAAAGAAAGAAAGAAAGAAAGAAAATTTAAAAAAAAAAGAATTAAAAAAAATTTTTTTATTATGTTTTTAAGACAAGGTCTCACTATGCAGACCAGTGAGCTGCCTGTCTTTGCCACCTGAGAGATCTCCCACTATCTTAAAGTAAATCTCAGACTATATAGCATCTCATCACAAAACTTATCTCTGTGGCTCTGTAAATAAAGTGTCTCTGTTAAACCTAAAAGTACTCTGCAGTTGTTTGAAGGTTTTTTTGTTTTGGTTTGTTTTGGTTTGGTTTTTGGTTTTTTGAGACAGGGTTTCTCTGTGCAGTCCTGGCTGTCCTGGAACTCACTCTGTAGACCAGGCTGGCCTCGAACTCAGAAATTTGTCTGCCTCTGCCTCCCAAGTGCTGGGATTAAAGGCGTGCGCCACCACCGCCCGGCCGAAGGTATTTTGTTGTTGTTGTTGTTGTTGTTGTTGTTGTTGAGACAGGGTTTCACATTGTAGTCTTTGCTCTCTGGATCTTGCTGTGTAATTCAGACGAGTCTCAAACGCAGAGATCCTCCTGCCTCTGCCTCCGGAGTGATGGGATTACCCGAGCTGTTTTATAAGTGCTTTGTTGCATTAGTTTACAGGTCATAATCCAGCATCCACACTGTCCCTGGTGACAGCTCTCCAGTCTTTTACTCTCTAGCCACCCCCTCACATACTTCCAGGAAATTCCCCACCGACTCGCCTGGCTCAGTTACACCTTCTGTGTCCTTCATTATATCCTTCAGGCCCTGACCAGCCTTCTGCAAGCTGGTAGATCCAAAGGCTGTAGAGTTCATATTTAAAGCAGCTTCCTCATTGAAATGTTTCCTATCTCTGCTTTGGAACTTTCTAGAGACTGTCACCATCTTGGAATCCAAAATAATTTTGATTACAAGCGCTTCATTAAGTTTGCCCGTATCTGTGAAGTGGAATACGAGGACAAAAAGGACAAGACGTGCATCCGTAAGGTGAAGCACATTTGTACGAGAGAAAAGGTAACAGCTCCACCCCCAGAAAATAAAAATGCAGTTCTCGATCGGGAACGTGGGGATGGTCATCCAGCCATCTGGAAAAATCCAGAAGCCATCTTTCTTTTTTCATTTCCTTCCTCCTCGCACTTCTCTATTTCTCGTGAATGACTTTTTAGATCATGTGCATGTGTGTGGTGTGTGTGTGTGTGCTCTGCACTCCTGCATGAGTGAATGCATGCGAGGCTGCACTCCTGCATGAGTGAATGCTTGCAAGGCTGCACTCCTGCAGTGCTCTCTGCCTTACCCCTTACATCCAGGTCTCTCCCTACCACTCATGTGTTTTTCCTAGTCATCTTCTGTTTCTGTCTCATCACTGGGGCTGCAGAGCGGCAGGAGACCACACCCAGCTTATTACATAGATGCTGGAATCAGAACCCAGGTCCTGATGGTTGTACAGCAAGGACTCTTAACTAGTGACATCTCTCTAGCTAGCCTCACATAATCTTTAAAAGAACAACAACAAAAGACATATTATCATTTCTAATTATGTGTATGTGTGTCTGCACGCGCGTATATGAACCTGAGAGCAGCTTCCTCCAGAGGCCTGAAGAAGGCGCCACGTGCCCTGGAGCTGGAGTTACAGGCAGCTTTACTCGCCTAACAGGGAAGAGTACCATGGGTTCTAACTGCTAAGCCATCTCTGTAGCTCTTCACACCTCTTAATGCTTAGCATCTAAGTGTCAACACTTTTTTCCTCTATTACATTTTTCTTGTTTTTTTTTTTAAAGCTCTGTCATTTTTTAAATTTATTGATGTATGTGAGTACACTGTTGCTGTCTTCAGACACACCAGAAGAGGGCATCAGATCCCATTACAGATGGTTGTGAGCCACCATGTGGATGCTGGGAATTGAACTCAGGACCTCTGGAAGAACAGTCAGTGCTCTTAACCACTGAGCCATCTCAGTGTACTTTTATATAATAAATGAATCTTTTAAAAAAAGTGGTATGGAATTATGCTATAAGAAAGTCTGTTTGCTGGCCCTTTTTTAAGCTCTGTCATTTTAAAAATTTATTTATGTATGTACCTTCAGCACTCAGGAAGCAGAGGCAGGTAGATGTCTATGAGTTCTAGGATATCTGTGAGATCCTGTCCCAAACAAAGGTAGACACAGTCTGACCCCGCAATCCCATTTCTGTTTCCTTACAGGAGGCTGGAAACCTGTATGACATGTTCCACACACGCAACTGTTTACACCGAAGAGCTTATCAACACAAAATCGGCAACCTCATCGACATAATGTAAGGATGTCAGTGCTACTTCACTATAAACGTTTACAGGATGCTTTGCCACATTAGCATCCCCAGTGCACGCTGTGTAATAGGAAAAGGTTTACTTAAAAGAAGCCTAGCAGCCGGGCGTGGTGGCACACGCCTTTAATCCCAGCACTCGGGAGGCAGAGGCAGGCGGATTTCTGAGTTCGAGGCCAGCCTGGTCTACAAAGTGAGTTCCAGGACAGCCAGGGCTAAACAGAGAAACCCTGCCTCGAAAAGAACAAAAAACAAAAAACAAAAAAAAAAAAAAAAAAAAAAAAAGAAGCCTAGCATGAGCCAGGCATGGTATCGCATACCTTTGGTCCCAGCATCTGGAGGCAGAGGTAAGCAGATATGTGTGCGTTCAAGGCCAGCCTGGTCTACAAAGTGAGTTCTAGGATAGACAGAGCTATGTAGAAAAACCCTGTCAAAAAAAGGAAAAAAAATAAAAGCCGGGCAGTGGTGGCACACGCCCTTAATCCCAGCACTTGGGAGGCAAAGGCAGGTGGATTTCTGAGTTCGAGACCAGCCTGGTCTACAAAGTGAGTTCCAGGACAGCCAGGGCTATACAGAGAAACCCTGTCTTGAAAAACAAAGGAAAAAAAAAGTGTAAAGATGAATGTGGTAGCACAGGTCTGCGATGCCAGCACTGAGTGAGAGAGAGAGAGAGAGAGAGAGAGATCATTTCAGTTATGTAGCAACTTTAAAGCTAGTCTGAGACCTTGTCTCAGGAAGAGAAATGAGCTTACTAAGTAATTTTGTTTTCAGTTCAGAGTCAGGGAGAGAGAGAGAGCCTTTGGGTCAAAGTTTAATACACTTCTTCCGAACTTGTTTAAAGGGAAATCATGTTATTTCTGCACCTAGAAAATTGGGGCTGAGTATACTTATTATTGGAAAAACCAAATAATATAAAGGCTCCTAAAGCTCTGCTCTCCTGCCAGGAACACAGTAGGTGTGCAACTCAAGGCCTCTAAAGCTCTGCTCTCCTGCCTGGAACACAGTAGGTGTGCAACTCAAGGCCTCTAAAGCTCTGCTGTAGTGCCTGTAGCACAGTAGGCATGTAACTCACGGTCATACACCGTAGTCTTTCAAACATTGATCGTACCTTATATGTTTTCTTAAACTAGAAGGATCCTTTTGTGCTAGATACAAAGCAAATCTTCAAATTTTCCTTCTGTGTTTTTACAAAATGACCTCAGGATTACAGATGCTTTTCTCAAAGCAGACCCCTACGTGGAGATCACAGGGACTGCCGGGAAGAAGTTCCGTATTTCCAGAGCCATTGATGACATGGAAGCCTTCACTAAGTTGACGGGTAAGCACTCAAGGTGCATGTGGTCTGTGTTGGCTGTGACGCTCGCTGCCCTTGGGCGGCAGAGAAGGTACTAGGGAGGAAGTACATATATATGTGAAATTACAAAACAGCAATTCTTAGCATAGGTGTTACAGTACCTCTTGTAGACTTGCCAGATATACAATATTTATTGTTACTTAATACAACTAGATTAGTACTAAAAATTTAAAACTTAATTTCAAAAAAAAAAAAAAAACCTTGTCAAAAAAGCTAAGTCAAAGGCTGAAAGGTTGTTAGGGTATCATACAGTCTCAAACCCAGCAGGTCGTTAATTAAGGGCTGATGGTGGATAGGAATGCTAGGTGAGGCGCCCTGGGTCCAGTCCATAGCACCACACTCCCCAAAAAGTTTATAGTGAAGAAATCTGAGGACTATCACCTTAATCACCTGATTAGATTCAGCAGTACATCGTGGCAGGAGCACATGCAGAATGGCTCCCTGATCTGCCCTAAAGGCCAGCATTCCGGCAAGGGACTCGGGGGAATTACCACAAGTGGAGACCAACCTGAGCTCCATCGTGAGTTCAGGTTTCCCTAAGACTGAGACCTTCTCTCAAAAAAAAAAAAAAAAAAAAAAAACCCCACAAAGCAAGAAAATTGAATACACATACAGCGCTTGTGTGGAAAACGATGATCATGAACTCATTGAAGGCTATTTTAATTAGAAAAGTTTTAAAGAAAATTCAAAGAAGAGATTTTTTTCCCCCTTCTGTTGTGATCATAGAATAAAATATTTTAAAACTTAAAAAAGAACCTTTAATTAGGTCAGTTTACAAACTTACATGTACTGGTCACCTAGCTTCATGAACTGTTATAGCACAGAAGTTTTTCCCACATACCTCTTTCTGCAGACATTGGGCCATTTTAAGTAGATCGTAGACATCATTTTGTTTGTAAATGTTTAAGGCCGTCTGGGACTAAGTAGCAAGACCTTGTCTCATTTACAAAGACGAAGGCCCCACAGTAATAAGTAAGTTAGGCTCTGGGCACTGCCTGCGCCAGCCCTATCCACAGTCATAAGTTAGGCTCTGGGCACTGCCTGCGCCAGCCCGATCCGTTGGCTCCAGTGCGCTCAGCTCAGCTCACCGTGCCCTTCTGCACGTGCCTTCTCCCTCTCTTGCTGCCATCTTCTTTTACTCAGACATCATAATGTTCCTGCCTTGTTGAGACCATTTCAGGACCCCAGTGGAGTGTCTTTAAGTCCTTCCATCATTTTCACGTGAGTGAAATTTCATCACATTGACAGATAACATTTTTCTGGAGGTTTTACACTCTACGGATCCACGGTTGTCTGAGGCCCAAAGTATTTTAAGGAACATTGAATGCCGCAATCTATACAAGTATTTGGGTGAGACCCAGCCCAAGAGTGAGAAGATTAGGAAGGTAAGTTGAGTCACCAGCTACCCTGCTGTTAGTGGAGGGTTGATTGAGCCTCTGTTCTCAAGAACAAGCCATTGGTCTATCACAGCAACCACGTTTCCTGTTTATTCTTATTTAATTGTCTCAATATTATTAGGCCCATTTACCAGATGAGAAACTGGGGTTGAACAATAGTCAATAAATTGTTCATGAAAGGAGTCAGGTAGGACCCAAAGGCTGGTCTAGACAACTATATATATATATGTGCTCTCAAATTCAATAAGGGACTCAAATTTTGGATAGATCCAACCACTGGAAAATGGATGTCTCAGGCACACATCCCTCAAACTAAGACCCGTGCAAACGTCACTAAGGCTCTGAGAAGGCTTTTGTTGTTGTTGTTGTTGTTGTTGTTGTTTGTCTATTGTTGACCCTTAAGCAATGCTGGTTAGGGACATTTGACACCATGCAGTCAAAAATTGACCTTTAACTTTTGATTCTTCAAAAACTTAACTACTAAAAGTCTGTCATTGCTCAGGAACTAGACCAGCATTGTGACAGTCAGCTCCTTAGATTTTGCACGTTTGTATTGTATATGGCCAGAAATATAGAAGGCCTGGGAAAGGCAAGCTTGCTACTCTAAGCAGATTACTGGGGAGATGCTGGGATAAGGTCACAGGGGCTGCTTGCAACACTAGTCTCTGCAAAAGCAACAGGAGGTAACTATAGATAGATAAATGCCACATTCTTTCTGGAATGTGACGGTTTTGTTTGTTTATTTTTTAATGAAGAGTGTCCTGTTCATTTCAAAGTCAGCACGCAGTGGAGCTGTCTTGTCCGGGTATCTGTGTTTTCCCTGCTGAAGAAGAGAAGTAACATGGTACAAGTGCTTAATGACATACTAGATCCTAACTGGGGAACTTATCTCTTCTAGGAAGAATATGATCAGCTTCCCCAAGAAGTTGCTAACGCCAAACCTGAAAAAGCCCCGGATGTTGAACTGAAGGCCGAAGACTTCATAGTTGATGTAAGCAGTGGGCCCAAGAATAGACTCAATGAAAATTTGTGTTTTAAAAAATGCTTTCTCGGGGCTGGTGAGATGGCTCAGCGGGTAAGAGCACCCGACTGCTCTTCCGAAGGTGATAAGTTCAAATCCCAGCATCCACATGGTGGCTCACAACCATCTGTAACGAGATCTGGTGCCCTCTCCTGGAGTGTCTGAAGACAGCTACAGTGTACTTACATATAAAATAAATCTTTAAAAAAAAAAAAATGCTTTCTCTTCAGGGAAGGGGGTGGGCAGGATGGTGCACACCTTTAATTCTAGCACTTGGGAGGCAGAGGTAAGCTGATCTCTGTGAGTTCAAAGCCAGCCTAGTCAGTGTATGTGGCTAGTGCCCACCCTGCTCGGCACTACACCTGAGGAGCCCATTCTGCATTCATGTCTTCTGTAAGCCAATACCACCAGTCCTGTCCCTCCTCCTATAGACTTTCCCAATAGCAGTTAGACAGTCTTCCATCTGAAAAAAAAAACTCACACTACATCCATCTTGCTGCCCTTTCTCTCCTTCAGGGGCAAACTCAAGGAAACACCTTCTGGGTTTTTCTCTGGGTCTAGGTTAAGTATCTAGAATCTGAAACCTGAAATTTAAAATATTCCAGAATCTGGGGCTGGGTCCAGACCCTGAGTTCAATGTTCAATCCCTAGCTCATGTTCTCATTCATTTCCTCTCTCTCTCTCTCTCTCTCTCTCTCTGAAAGCAGAATTCTCTCCAAGACTGTCAGTGATTTCAGTATGGCAAACCGTCGGGCAGTTTCAGATCTATGCCTCAGAGCACCTTTCATTGCCGGGCAATCCTTTCCTTCCTACCTGGCTCTTTCCTGCTCACTTATATTTCCACTAGCCACGTTAGTGTGAGGACCTGAGTTCTTTCTGCAGAATCCACTTTTTAAAAAGCACACACAGACACATACACATACTCACACATAGACAATGCATGTGAGCACAGAGAGACAGAGAGAATGGCAGCACACACTTTTCAGACCAGAACTAGGAATGCAAAGACCAGAGGACCCTGGGGCTCCCTGGACCTCCGGCCTAAGTGACTGGGTGAGCTCCCAGCCAGTGAGAGCCTGTCTCAGAAAAATGGAGTACATGGTACCTGAAGAGTGCCAGCCAAAGCCGACCCCTGGCCTCCTCTTGTTCATACCCATGCGTACACAGAAGTTGTCTACTGTCTCTTGGTGTCTATCACATGGTAGGCAATGCCTTTGTACTCTGCTTAGGTGAATACTCCACCCAAGTTCCTAGACCAAATCCCCAGAGGTGGTCACGTGCCAGTTATTTTTATCCCATGTATGATGACGTCCAATATCCCTACTTCTGAGCCCCCCAGAGGACTCAGTTCATTTCTCACATCTCCTGTCATTATGTGATTACTTACTTGTCTGTTGTTTTAATTAAGGTTATCAATATGGATTATGGGATGGAAGACAAGAATCCAATTGATCGTGTTCACTTCTATTGTAAGAGCAACAGCAAGCAAGCGGTCACCATCAATAAAGAGCAGGTAACGGCCACGTAAGAAAAGTCTGCTCTAGAGGTAGATGTTTGGCAAATCTTACAGTCAGTTTATATTCTACATACTAATCAGGTTGTAAAGTTAGTGTGTGCTGTTAAAAATAAACAGAGAGCACAGCCCACTGAGTCAGCTAAGCAGGGCTCACACGGGCTCTCAGACACCGTTAGCTTGGTGTTTCTCTGGGACTCCTAACTGTGGGAATGGTGTGTCTCTGACTCTTGCCTGCTTTTGGGACTCTTTTCTTCCAGTCGGGTTGACTTATCCAGCTTCGATGTGAGGGCTTTTGCCTTATCTGATTGTGTTTTGTTTTGTCACGTTTGGTTGTCTCTGGGAGGCCTGCTCTTTTCTGAAGGGACATGGAGGACGGGGAGTGATTCTGGGGAGGGGGTGGGGAGATCACAGGAGTGGAGGGAGGAGAAACCGGTCAGCATGTGTTGCATGACAGAAAAATCTATTCTCACTTTTTTGGGGTTTTTTTTGTTTTTTCGAGACAGGGTTTCTCTGTATAGCCCTGGCTGTCCTGGAACTCACTCTGTAGACCAGGCTGGCCTTGAACTCAGAAATCCGCCTGCCTCTGCCTCCCGAGTGCTGGGATTAAAGGCATGTGCCACCACGCCCGGCTTTTCTCACTTTTAAAAGGCATGGCTAGAGAAATGGCTCAGAGATTATGAGTACTTACAGCTCTGGAAGAGGACACTAGTTTGATTTCTAGCATGTATGTGGTATGCATACATATATACATACATACATACATACATACATACATACATACATATATACATACATACTACAGGTAAAACACACACACATAGCCGGGCGTGGTGGCGCACGCCTTTAATCCCAGCACTCGGGAGGCAGAGGCAGGCGGATTTCTGAGTTCGAGGCCAGCCTGGTCTACAAAGTGAGTTCCAGGACAGCCAGGGCTATACAGAGAAACCCTGTCTTGAAAAACCAAAAAAAAAAGAAAACAAAAAAAACAAAAAAAACACACACACACATAAAATAAAACTAACTTAAAGCGATTTTAAATAACTGTATCTAGCTGGGCCTGGCAGTATACACCTTTGATCCTAGCAGTCCAGAGTCAGTCAGGTGGTGTCTGTGAGGCAGCCTGGTCTATATAGTGAGTTCCAGGCCCCCACGGCAGCAGTAATAAGACCCTTCCTCAAAAAAAGAAAATCTAACTAGGCAGTGGTGGCACATGCCTTTAATCCTAGCACTTGGGAGGCAGAGACGTGGATCTTTGAGTTCGAGGCCAGCCAGAAAATCTATATATAAAGAAATAGACCTATATATACATGTATATCTGGAGATAGTGGTACAGGCCTTGATACCAGGAGCCTAAGACCTTCTCTCAAAATAGGAAGGGGAGGAAAAAGAGAGGTAGAAACAGAACTCAGTTGTGAGAAATATTCACCTTGCATACACTGAGGCCTTGGGTTCAATCCCTGATCCACAAAAGAAAAAAAAGTTTTTTTTAAATAAAGTGCTAGATACACCTAGAACATGGGATCCTTAGTTCAAGGTAAGCCCAGGCTATAATCATGAGACTTTATCTCAAAAAAAGAGGTATAATAACAGGCAATTTCCAGTGTCTCCTGTTTGCTGAAGATCATTTAAAGTGCAGTGTTTGGTCTGAAGCTTCAGTTACAAAATCTAGTGGAGCATGGCTGAAGTTATACAAGCTAAATGGGCTTATCTGTATATCTTACATGAGAGCCTGTGGTATGTATATAATTCATGTCCTGTAAATCTTTCAGTCTTTTAAGCCACTGACCCCACATGGTGGTGGACAAGGGGCAGCCCCAGGTACCAGGTTCTCAGTCTCCGGCATCCTACGCTGGACACCGCGGAGGAGCTGAGAACAGAATAGGGGCCCCGGGGCAGCACTTGGCCCCAGAGATAAGGGAAGAGAGGGCAGGGGGAGAGGGGTGCGCTGGGTGGTTCCCACACAGGCGAGAGTTCTTAGTTCGATCCCTGGCTACAATGTAGGAAGGCCTTCTTGCGGGAGGTTAGAGCTGCTCGTTAGGAAAAAGCCTATCCCATTGTTCAAGCATGGTGGGCCTTGATGGTCAGAGACAGTCTATGGTTTTAGAGCTTTATTGTAGAAAGGCAGGGGGAAAGAGAGAAGGTAGAAAGAGAGAGGGAGAGGCTGGCCATGGCCATGTGAAGAGAAAGGAGGAAGAGAGAGAAGGAAAAGCTAGAGAGTAAGAGAGGTAAAAGCTTAGAGAGAGAGGTGGGGCCAAGCAGCCCCTCTTATAGTGCTCTAGGCTATCTTGCTGTTGCTAGGTAACTATGGGGAGGAGTCTAGCCAGAATGTCAGAAGCTTAGGACATTGTCTACATGACTAAAAGCCACATGCCTCTCCTGTGGGGGCAGTAACTTCGACAGGAGCCAGGGGTCCAGGAGACATGATTGAATGCCTACCATCCCATGGAGGTGGAAATTACCACCCACTGGGCCCCTCCATGGTTCAAGACCTCAACTAGACTGGAGACCAGGCTGTCAGTGCATAGCCCATTGCTCTATAGTAACTAACAGAATTCTGAGGCATTTTGCAGTAAATAAGTATTTTCTCCTTTGAATTATAATTGGAATAAAACAGGAGAGCAGCTCAGTGCTTTTAACTCAACATTAAAAATGGTTCCTCAGAACCTGGGAGGCAGCTGGGTAGTTCTTGGCAGAGTGAACTCAAAGCTATAATAAAATCTTTTCTTTTCGTAAAAAAAGGTGTCACAACTGCTGCCAGAGAAATTTGCAGAGCAGCTCATTCGGGTGTACTGTAAGAAGAAAGACGGGAGGAGCCTGGACGCTGCCGGGAAGCACTTTGTTCAGTGGTGTGTGCTCAGGGACTTCACCAAGCCACAGGTGGGGGATGCTCGCTCATCCTTGTACATTAAGCTGGGGTGAGACAGGGTCCCGTGCAGCTCAGGTCGGCCTCAGCTTTGCTATGTAGCTGAGGTTGGCCTTGAGTTCCTGGTCCCTTGCCTCACTTCCCAAGATGGGCTTGTAGGGATGTAGCCACAGAGGTGCCTGGTGTACTTTTCAGTCTTTAAGGAAAGCCCGAAAGTGATCCTTCTTATCCACTGAGAAGTTGTCATTTAAATTGTAGCAATGTGGGGCTGGAGAGATGGCTGAGGACCCTGGTTCAATTCCCAGCACCCAGCAGCCACATGCGGCTCACAACCAGCTGTAACTCCAGTTCCAGAGGATCTGATGCCCTCTTCTGGCTTCCGTGGGTACCATACTCATAAAATGAGAAATGCCAAGGGAAAATTCTCAAAGAGGTTGATTGAGTGATTGAGGAAGGCACTGTATGTGCCTGCACAGTCAAGATTACCTACATATACACAATACACACACACACACACACACACACATATATATATATATACATACATACATATATATATATATATATATATATATATATATATATATATATACACACATATGCACACATATACACCACACACACACCGCACATATAAATATAGACACAATACACATATATCACACTCAGCACACACACACTACGCATATACACAACACACATGCCACACACATACATACCTTAGACACACACAACATACACACACTTTTTTTTTTTTTTAAAGGAAAATGGAAATAGAATGTGTGTGTGGTAAGTGCCTTAGACCTTGGTCTATTTCTTGTCAGGCCCAGTGTTAGAAACCATGATGAAGCCAGTACCTAAGAGGGACATAGTTCCTTAGTGCCTGCGTCTCACTCTAGGTGTGTGCCACAGACACACGAGTAAAACGCAATTGTGTAGTATGGTAAGTGCTTTGGGGTGCAAAGAGATCTAGCCAGACTTGGTCAGATGAGAAAATGCTTGCATCAGGGGAAGCTTGCAAGCCACCTCCTAAAGGAGGAGAGAGATCAGCAGCTGTATCCAGGGCCAGCAGCAGGGCCGTTAGGCGGGCATTGAGACTGGAGCAGCACGGGGAGAGCTGGAAAGCTAACGGAGACCATGAGCCCTTGCAGGAGCAGCAGCGAGTGGTGGCTGCCCCCTGCCACCCGTGTGGAGCTGGAGCTGAAGTCCGAAGGCGTGATGTAAGCGCTTTACACACACAAGGCTGCCTTTGAGATGAGCAGTAGCTCCCAGGAGCTCTGTCCAGTCAGATCCGGCATGCTCAGACGTTACCAAAGTAACTGAAGGAACGAATGGATCAGTGACTCAGCGCCTGGGTGATTTTCCTGTCTTTTAGGACAGGCTGAGGGAGCAAGTGGGCGTCCAGGGGCTGAGGCTCCTTCCAGAAGCTGGAACCATAGAGTGGTAACGCCCTGAAGCCCATGCCAGAGGAGATGGGAGAGAAACTACTCAGGCTGCACTGCCCTCTCCATCCCCAGACTGTCACTCCACCCGAGGGCTAGAAAGGAGAGGAGAGTGACGGATTAGAGTGTTCTAAGAGTTGCTGAGTACCTGAGACGAATGGCCAAGAGCAGCCCAGCCTTGTCCCAGGAGGCGGGGACATGGTCAGGGGCCTTGCTGCTTTTGCTTCCTCCTCTTGGGTCATTGTGTGACCCTTGGGTGGAAGGGTACACGTGGCTGGAGCCTGTGTTGATGGCGCCAAAGTTAAGAGGTTTATTTAAAGAGAAGGGCTCAGATTCAGTAAGTCACGGTCCCAGTGTTCCGGGTGTCATTTGTCCCTGTCCTCCTCTGTGTTCTTCTCCCCCATTTGCAGACCTGGCCCGTTTGTTTTAGAGGAGACCCTGGCAAAGAGAAGCAAGCCTGCAGTGTAGCTTCTGTTCCCCGTGAGCCCATGCAGAGTGTGAGCTCAGGCAGTTCTGGGCAGCTGTGTGCTGTGACTCAGCCAGTTTCCCATGAGACCTCTATCTGCTAGGACTATGGTGTTTTCTAGTTTATCCAGTCACAGGACATGTACACCTTTGAATTTCTCAAGAGGAAGTGTATGTAGAAGCAATCTATGTGCAGGACAGAGGTGTGTGTGCCTGAGACACAGCCCAGATACAATGATGGAAACTGGCTTTTCTTTGTGTCCTGACTCTCTTTTCTTTCTCTCTCTCTTTAATAGGATGGTGACATTATAGCTCCACTCATAACACCTCTGAAATGGAATAATAAGACTTCATCTTGCCTCCAAGAAGTATCCAAAGTAAAAACGTGTCTAAAATTTTAAGTGAATATCTGCGGTTAGTTCTCTTCAAAAACCTCTTTCCCTCTTCACAATTAAGTTAGGAAATATAATCAGAGCCCACCGATGATCTTTATTTAGTATCTGGGATGTATTCTCATGCTGGGGTGGGGGTCGTTTTCATTCAAAATGAAAAATGGTAACATTAACAAATTTTTCCTATCTATCCTGTGGTGATTTGAATAAGAATGGTCCTATGAGCTCATATAATTCAATGCCTAGTCACCAGGGAGTGGAACTGTTTGAAAGGATTACAAGGATCAGGACATGTGGCCTTGCTGGAGGAAGTATGTCACAGAAGGTGTGCATGCTCTTGTTCCCTCCCTCCCTCCCTCCCTCCCTCCCCTGTAGATCAGCTACTACACAGCCATGATGATGGACTAAGCCTCTGAAGCTGTAAGCACACCCCCAGCTAACCGCTTTCTTTTGTAAGAAGTTGCCTTGGTCGTGGTGTCTCTTGACGGCCATAGACAGATGCTGTAAAAAGCATTAGCTTGTGTATTTTTACCATTAACTGAAACCTTTCTCCTTTAGCAACCTATTTCCCAGGATAACTCTCCCATCTATCCTGAACTCTTGGGACAAAGGATTGTCTTTTGTTTTTAAATCAGAAATTGAGACAAGGGTGCAAACTAGAATTCAAAATGGAAATTGTGATGCACTGTGTAGTTAAAAAATTAACAAAGCCGGGCAGTGGTGGCGCACGCCTTTAATCCCAGCACTCGGGAGGCAGAGGCAGGTGGATTTCTGAGTTCGAGGCCAGCCTGGTCTACAAAGTGAGTTCCAGGACAGCCAGGGCTAGACAGAGAAACCCTGTCTTGAAAAAATAAATAAACAAAATCCTAGCCCACTGAAGAGGTGCCCGTCACCCTGCTCCTCCCAACACCCCACCCCTTCCATCCCTGTTAAGTGCCAGGCGTGGGGGGCATTAGGAGCAGCTCTTTCCTCAGAGGAGCTGAGATGTGTCAGGCAGGTACTCTACCGATGACGTCAGCTCCATCTCCGTCTTCCTGGTACAAGGCCTCCTGTGCCCTGCTTTAGGAGAGGCTAGGTTCAGAGGGCACCTCACACCAGGCTGCTCCTGAGGCTGTCGTGACTCCAGACAAGATCAGCTTTTTTAAAGCACCTGCAACCACTCCAGTTCCAGGGGACTCACCGCTGCCAGCCTGGGGACAGGTCTTCGCCCCCTCTTCTGAGCTGAACTGGTTAGCTGACCACAGACCCCACCCTCCGGCTGCTCTCTCTAGCACCACCTTTGCTGCAGTGTGTTTACAGGTTTTGGAACATTCTGGACTGCCTTTGTGAGCTTAGCAACTGCACAGTGAGTCTCGGGTTCTCTGTGTAGCTTGCTGTTCCTACCAGTGCCGAGCCGTTGTGCTTCTCCCTGCTGCCCCCACCCTCACCCTCACTTTGCACAGCTTCACTCGGAACTGAGTAAAATTGGAGCCAACAGTGGTCAACAGAAATGCTAGAGATTCAGGCAGTGGGGACAGAGGCGGGAGCTGGAGGTGACAGCTTAGTGATGATGCTCCCCCAGGCGAGGAGCCCTGTGCTGCCTCTCTCCTCTGGGCAGCCACGTTCTTTCTCATTTACTTGTGGGTGAAGAATATTTGGTATGTCTGCCACTATGGGGTCATAAATGCGCAGGGGAGGTGCTAGCTCTCCCCCACTAGCCATGGTGCCTCTGTAACTCCAGGAGACAGCCAGGGGTCCCCCATCCCCTTTGTGTGCCCAGACTCAAGGTTAAGAAGTGCATAGTTTTCTGCAAATATTGTATTTTTTGCCAATCTATATTTTTTAAATCATTATGGTTTATTCTGGAATTTTGTAGTCCTAATTTTGTACCATGGTATGTGAGAAACAATTCTGACCCATTTTATGCCTTTGAAGTTGTTTTCCTTGCGAGTACCTGTGTCATTTACAAGACTGCATTAAAAATGGAGATTTTAACAGCTTAGTCTCTCGAGTTACTGAATACTGTCAGCTTGCTGTAAACAGAACCACAGGTTTAGTGACGGTGACATCAGTTGGGTAAGGGGACAGCTGCAATAAAGCTTTCATGAGTGTTTCTATCCTGAAACTAGAGGCAAGCTCCTTAATCAGTCTCTCATACCCTGCGTGCCCAGTTTAGATTCCTGTGCAAAGGAATGCATTTCTGTAGGGTGCACATAGATGCTTCTTGGTGTCACAGCACTGTGTGGGGTCTGCAGGACAGTCCCAGGTACTTGGTTTTCCTCCCAAAATAAAAGCAGGACATAGCTGGCTCCTTTCCAGCAGAAGGCAGACCGTGCATGGGAAGGGTATTGGGGCCGAAGCTCAAAGACTCTTGTGCCTGAAAACAAGCTCTTTCCTCTCAAGCCCCAGGAGCTCTGTCTACAAAGGTTCAGCCTCTATCCAAATCTACATAATGTCCAAACACAGCTCTGTGTCTCTCCCGTGAGACCAAGTGACAGATGTGTGAGCGCCTTCAGCTGCGCCATTTGGGTTCCAGAAGAGAAACAAGGCAGGAGTGAATGATGCTTCTCTTTATTAGTTTTTAGAAGCGGAGCCCAGGCTTCTGGGTTTGACAGAACTCTTAAAGTAAAAGTAATCTCTAAGCCGGGCGTGGTGGCACACGCCTTTAATCCCAGCACTCGGGAGGCAGAGGCAGGCGGATTTCTGAGTTCGAGGTCAGCCTGGTCTACAAAGTGAGCTCCAGAACAGCCAGGACTACACAGAGAAACCCTGTCTCGAAAAACCAAAAAAAAAAAAAAGGAATCTCTAAAATACAAAAGTGCACCTGTGCATGCGGGTGCACCTGACTTGACTGAAAGAATATGAAAATGTTATGGGGGAGGGGAGGGTTTTTGCTTTATTTGTTTTGTTTTGATCTTCTAGGGATTGTCAAATTCCATAAAGGCAAATTGTCTGCTTCTTCCGTCAGTATCTTTCACACCTTAAAATCAGCTCCGCTGGAGAACTGTGGCTGCCCCTGTTCTTGGGTTTTCAAGCCATAAGGAGGCTGGCTGCGAGGCACAGTCCAAATGAGAGTTCTTCCCTATCCTGAGTCGGGCAGAATGACTACCCTGTGTGAGAAGGCCCAGGAGGCGTCCGTCAGCTCAGAACCCAGGCCTCCAGCTCCTTGATGCAGAACTGCTCCCTGCGGGCTAGCACCTCATTGTTGAAGGTCGCACAGGGGTAGCTTCCACCATGGTACAGGTCTCCGTCCAGCCACAGCCCAAACTGGCCACTGAAGAGAGAGAGAGAATGGGCTCTGGAGACAGCTCTCTAGGTACAATGTCTGCTACGTGGCACGAGGACCTGCCCAGCCCCCCCCCCCCCAGCACCAACATAAAGAGCTAGGCAGGTCACATGCTTCTGCCTAGCACAGGGAGGGCAGGTTCGGGGAGGCCTAGGCAGCTTCAATGATTCGTTGGAGATGGACCGTGGAGGACACATGGTGTCAACCTCACTTCTTTATGTGCGTGCGCGCACACGCGCACGTGGGGAATCTCAGCACGGTTGTGCCATGCGCTAGGCCTCTGTGACTGGCTGCCGTCACCACACGACCACTGTCACTCCATCATGGCTGTTCTCATCTCCTTCCTCCAGTTCATCAGGATTTGGGCCCTCCCCATGTGCTCTCTAGCGTACAGGGCATTTTTTTAAACCATTGGTCTTAATAACTGTATACGGTGGCCCAGCCATTACCTCAACCCTGCTTTAGAACATTCTCATCTTCACATTTGAAAGAGAACCTGGGCTGGAAGCAGGACATGGATCGGTAATTAGCAATGGCCGATGTGCCCTGTATCCTGCTGCCCCTCCGTGGAGCTGAGCTGACAGAGGAATGCTTTTATTTTTACCTCCAGGGTACCACTTAATGTGCTTCCATGTAGGGGGTCACACCCTAGGGTGAGAACACCCTTCCTCTTGTTTTTTTTTTCCTAACTCCCATGCCTGCCCCCAAACTCACAGGCTGTGTTCTTAGCCAGATGCACATCTTCTAACGAGCCTTGTCCCACGGGACTCGGAACTCTGGGACTTCCCCATCTTGTGACTCCTCGTTCCCAGTCAAGACACACTAAGATGCCACTAAGCGTGGGATGGGGATGGACTGGTCGAGTGTGGCCATCCGGGCATAGGCCGAGGTGCTGATGCCAAAGGGCATTGCAGTCTGCCTGAGAGGAACACGCCTTGCCCATTCCACCTGCAGCACCCTTGGGAGAGGGCCACGGGCCACCCCAGGATGTGGGGGACAGAGACACGCACCTTCCACTGCCCATCATCAGTGAGTCCAGGTCTCCTTTCACAAAAAAAGAGTTGTGCCCTGTCCACTTAAAGACCTGAGAGAAGAGGAAAAGGAAAAGCGGGGTCACCTGAGTGCTGTCGTTGCAGTCTGACTCCAAGCCACATGGTGGCAGTGTTGCGTAGGGCCCGGAGGCTTCTGGGCCCAATGAGTACCAGGAAAGACTGGGCTGCCGGGCCTTAAGATTTCCATTTCCTTGGACTTCACCCCTTATGCCCTCTGCCACAGATCCTCTGCATCCCAGCAGCGCTAAATAAATGCTAACAATCAAACAAACCTCCGAAGCTTCCTGCTTTCAAAGCGAGAAAGAGGGAAGCAGCCAGGCCTGGAGCTAGGATGGAATTGCCTCTAGACCAACCTATCACATGGCCTACAGGCCATTAAGACTCCCAGTGAGACCCTGTGAATATCCGTCCCACTATCTAGGTCACAGCCTCCTCCTGATCTCACACCATATATGTTAACATCAAGCTGCACTTAACTGTGTGACCCTCTACCTGCGTTGGCAGGACAACCACCTTCAATCCCACAGCCCATCTGGCTCAGTCTCCACCCTCAATGGTATGACATCATTCTCCCTATAAATTAGGAGAATTCGCTCTCTTTTTCTTCTCTCTCCTCTCTTCTCTCCACCTTCTCTCTCTTTCTCCTCTTCTCTGGCCCCTCCCCCACCCACTCAATAAACCTCTCCACGTGGAACCCCCTCGGCCTGGTCTGCTGCCTGGTTAATCCCGCCTAAAACATATACAGATATTAACAATATACTTCCCACAACCCTCTCCATAGTGACCCGTGTGGCCCACCAACTTTAAATCACACTGTATGTCTTCTACCTAAAGCCTTCTGACGCCCTCCACTGTGAAGGAGACAGAATCCATTCCTCCAGCCATTGTGCACCTGCCCCCACCCCTGCTTTTCTCCGTGCCCCCTCCTCCCCTTAGGTACTGCGCCTGAGCCACACTGTCTGGCTTTCCTTTTCACCAGCTCCTGAAGGTGCTCATGCCTTAGGGCTCCCCTACATTCAGACCCCTGTGTCCACAGCACCTCTGCAACCCCGCCTTCAAGGGTCACTACTTACCCTACAGCCTGAGTGTCATTGCAGAGAGCCCCTGTTTGACTTCCCTAGGCATCTGCCTGCTCTGAGACGGCTCCATTTGTGCAGCCCTGTGCCTGTCCTCACCTTGTCTGCCCCGCTACAATGTAATTCTAGAACCCCCGGGTGCCTTGCCATGCTCATGAATTAAAAGAGCTGAAGACTGCACTCGGGAGGCAGAGGCAGGCAGATTTCTGAGTTCGAGGCCAGCCTGGTCTGCAAAGTGAGTTCCAGGACAGCCAGGGCTACACAGAGAAACCCTGTCTCAAAAAACCAAAAAAAAAAAAAGGCCAAAGACTGAAGAACCAAAATAGGCAATAAAGTTGCTTTTAAAGGGCCCAGAAGAACAGAATGTTGCTTCCTGTAATTAGATGTCCCAATGACAAGGAACAACTAACTCCTCTTCCCCAACCCCGAAGCATAGAAAGATAAAGGCCAGGCTGCGAAGGACTACAATAAAGCTAAGGAGTGAGCACAAGGAAACAGGATTTATGGGCTTCTTCTGCTATCTTCAAGGACGCATCCTTCTGATTTGAAAGAGCAAGATAAACATTGCAACGAAAGAAACTTAAGACAAAGTTCCACGTGTTACTTGGAGTAGCAATTACTTGTGCAATCGCTGGGAATTCATAAAGAGCTCCGGCCAAGACGCAGGCAAGGATCAAGTTTTTCACAGTATGGGATTCTGTAATAACAAGCCGGAGTGACCATGATCCCTGGAATGGATTTCGTGTAATAATATTTTTTTCCAGGCCCTGTTAGGCATTGGTAGAACAGTAAACACAATGAACAAAACAACTGCCTCGGAGACATGGAGGGAGAAGGCAGATAAAGAGCTAAGAAATAGTATGTTAGAGATGCCAGCAAGAGAAGTGACACTTGAGACAATAAGGATTTAGAGAGAATGGTCACTTAAGGTAGCCAGGGCAGTCATCGTGATGGGGACAGCAGGGTAGCCCCGAGGGCGGTGTGTACGGATCCAGCAGAAAGGCTGCTGAACAGAACAAAACGGGCGGAGGCCCTGGGTCAGGGTGGGCCTGGATTTTTGCCTTCCATTTAGACCAGCATTGCTGGGACAGAGTGAGGGAAAAACAAATAACCAATATTAGAAAAGAGGCTGGAGAAGAGCCACAGTATATGGACATCACAGACATCACGGACATCAGGAGAAGAGCCGCAGGGGAAGTAAAGGCAGTCATCAAAGAACCAACCCACCCACCCCCACCCCCACCCCCACCCCCCTCTAATGATAGCAAGCAGCAGGAGGCTCCAACAAGACCATGTTGGTTCAAGAGGAAAATGCTAGAGCTTTGGGCTTTTAGTATGAGCTGCAGGAAGGAAGGTGTGGGTGACCAGCCTACAGGTCTTGGGGACGCCTTTGCCTTTCTCCCAAGAAGGGATAGTTCCTTGCCGCTGACAGAGGCAGAGCAACAGACCAGGTATGTTCTGTTGTTAGCAAGGTCGTCCACACCGCTTTGACCATCTTGGTGAGAGACTCGATGACTGTGTGGCGGAGCATATTTACTGCTGTCTGTGTGCTGGTGGGGAGACCTCTAATAACAAACAAAAGCCCCCACAACTAGCTCTCCATCCATTTCACAGACTGAACAACTCGTTTTCAAGAGCACACTAAGCAATTAATTACACGTTGTACCTCACACGCTGATCCGTCCGCCTTCGTGGTTCCCAAGTGTGCACCCTTCTCCCCCATGTCCTCAGCCTCTGGAGTGCCCTGCCTGAGTGGAGACTCCGGGGTTGGTTTGCACATCTCCCTTCACCACTGACCGAGTTGGGCGTATCCCCAACCACTTTGTGCCTCGGTTCCCTCATCTGTAAGATGAGGCGAGGTTAGCAGCGTGCTTGTGGGAGTTTTGCAACGACTGAATGCGTTGTTCTGTGAGGTGGTAAGTTCCTGTGAGTTAACGCTGTGACTGTAATAAGAGTTGCGTGTGCTCTGCCGATTGATCGGGCAGCACCCGGCAGCTGCAGTCAGCTGACAACCCAACGGTGGGAAAATCTATAGATAGAAGATGTCTGGGACTCCCTGTCTCCCTTCTTCAAAAGCTCCAGCTCGGGCCGAACGAGGCTGGCCGGAGCAAGCAGGGCCCACCGGAGCAAGTGGAGCCGGAGCACGGGGCCTACTGGAGCGAGCGGGGCCGACTGGAGGAAGCGGAGCGACCAGGGTTGACCGGAACAAGGGAAAAAAATAAAAAATAAAAATAGAAAAATAATAAATAAAAACTCCAGCTCTTCAGCCCCTTGTGCCCTCTGAGGAGTCACCGGTGCCTGTCACTAAGCTCTTTTGCTTATCCTGTGGGGGACCTGAGCATGCAGTCACTCTCCCCCTTCCTTTCCAGCTCCCTAGTGACCTCCGAGGGTCCGTCCACCCATCTCCTCGCCTTTTCTCCTAGCATGCAGTTTCCAGCCGCTATCTTCATGGTCACACCCAGCACTTGTCCTTAGCGAGGAGTGCAGGGGAGTCCCTCCAGTTCATTTTGAATGGCCCTCCATCTCCCTGCTCCTTCCTGTTGTCCTCCGCATTGCTCAGCTGCTGCCACTGCCCCAAGAATTTGACCCCAGGGAGACCACTCCTCTCCAACTCCACCTTTGTTCACCCTCCACCCCTCTGGCTTTGCTGGCCCTCTGCCCGGCCTAAGCTCTGCAGCCCGCTCCCTCTGCTCCCTCCGTATTTCCACTCCCGCCTACCCCTTTCCCATCCATTATTCGCTGTGACTGTGGCCTGCCAAGAGCTGGTCTGAGAACACTGGCTGCTTTGGTACAAGCCTGGCCCAGGAAGATCTGCACCCCACTGAAAGAAACGGACAGAGCAGAGATAGCCTCTTCTGGCTCTTAGGGCTCTCTGGGCTCCTCTTCTCACACTCAGGGACTGTGCGACTCCTTTGTCCTCCAACCTTCATGTGCATACTTTACAAGATGCCATTGTAAGCATCCTCCCCTCCCACACCTCAGGTCTACCACACTTGAACCCATCTTGCCTTTTCCATCCTGTACAGCGTAACCTACTTAATGAGTTCATGGTTTCTGGAAATCTTGATGGTCAGCTGAGGATACTGCCATGCCTACCATTGATTGCCCTGTGGAGAAGTGGACAAGAGGCGGCCCAGCATGGGGACTCCCCAGAGCTGTGACCTGTCATAGCCTTCCTCCATGACAGAAGGTTGAGCCTCACCTTTAGCTGTGGGGAGAAGGAGAAGAGGAATGTCTCTCCAGTACCGTAGAAGCCTTTGCTGAGTCGGATAGCTGAGGAGGAAAAGGCGCCAAACATCTGGAAAACAGAGAAAATGTCAAGAAAGGAGTTCGGAATCCACCAGCCACTTCCTTCACCAGACTTCGAAGTACATGCTCAGCCTCCAGGACTCCTGGGGAGCTGGGTACAGAGATGGAGATAGGGCTGTTCCCTCAGGCCATACTCCTGCCTTCCCTGAGTTGCCATGACTCTCCCACCCCACCTGCCACCTTCTGTTCTGTCTAAGTGTCTGTGTCTCTTCAGGGTCCTGCTGTGTAGCCCAGGCTAACTCAGAACTTACTTCCGTGAGAGCCTTTACAGGCATGTAGTATGTCCGGCCTACCTTTTCTTAAATATACTTTGTGTGTCTGTGTGTATTGTATGAATGTGTTCATGTGTGTACACAGGTACACACACATGCACACACACACACACACACACACACACACACACACACACACACACACGTGTGTGTTCCTATGCATATGGAAGTCAGAGGCCAATACGGTGTATCTCCCTCTAATGCTTTCCACCGTATGTTTTGAAACAGACGCTTACTAACAATGGAGCTGACCAATGGGGCTTGTTGGCCAGGGTGCCTGCCTCCTGTGGGTTACAGACATGTACTGCCACGCCTGGCTTTTTTCATGACTGCTGGGAATTGAACTTGGGTCCTGATGCTTGCATGGCAAACATTTTACTGACTAAACTATTGCCTTGGCTCCAGATGTACTTATTTCGTACAAGGAATGCTTCTAGAAGAGCTGGAAATTACAGGAAAAAAAATAAAACTTTATCAACCCTCCCCAAGGTGATATGCATGGCTTTGTGGATTACTTCCTTCTGGTACCTGTTCAGTGCCAATGCACAGACTGTTCTGCACACACATATGCTTTGCTTCTCCCTCTCACCTTTCTCCACCAACTTCAAATGTACAGAAAAGCCCAGGGCTTGGGGTAGAGCTCAGTTGGTAGAGTCTTTACCTAGCACATGCAGGGCCCTTTTGAACGGCCAAAAATTACTATTATTGGCAGTAGTAGTAGCAGTAGCAGTAGTAGTATTTAAAGGTCAAAACAAGATTCCTTCTACCTTAGACCTCACAGGAAGTTTGCTCTGCTTCCCATACTGGCTTGCTCTCTTTATATTTCTCAGGCCCACTTGACTATGATACTATGACCCTTCACTCCTAATCCACCAGCTCCATACTCTTATATAAACCCAGTGCTAGTATCACACCAAGAAAACTAACAGCAATCCTGGTAATTATCTATTTGTATCACTGTGTATTCAATTGTCCCTGATTATCTCCAGAATGTGCCTCACTCATGTCCTGCTTTGAAGAGAAAGCAACACGTTGTAGCTGTGGCTCTGCTTGCTTCTCGCCTGCCTGCTAGTTGTGTGACTGATAGAGCCTTCTTCCTTCTGTGGGATGGCTATTAGCGTTGGGGTGTGGATCATCACAGAGCTGCACGCGGGGGGTGGGGGGTGGGGGTGGGGTAAGGAGGGTCCTGGGGTGCAGGATTTAGGCTTAGTGCCAGGAGAAAATTCTCATAGCACGCAGTCTCTGCCACAGAAGGGGCTCTGCACAAACTGGGTGAGTTTCTTGGCTCTCAAGCAAGAAGCCTTTCCAAACAGACTCTCCTGTCTATTTGGAGCCCTGTGAGATCTCTTCCAACTCTGTTGTTTCTTCTGTAGAGGAACATTTAAAACCAGCTTGCAATCCCCCACCCACCTTCTGCATGGAGAATCCGCCAGAAATTTTTTTTTTTCAGAAATTTTATTGTTTGAGTGACCACATAAATTTTAGGCACAGCCATTGAAGTTCTGTGGCATTTAGGAACTGCCTTTGCTCTCCTCTCTGATTTCCTACAATCCATTTCTCCCACCACCACCAGCTGAGGATATTTTTAAAATATGCATCCATCATTTAGATATAGATCTCCTGCCTGAAACCCTCCTGTAAGAGCCACCAGAGAGACTGGGGCAGGCAGGAGGATTTGCAGTTCAAGATCAGCATAGGCTACATTCAGGGTTCTGAGCCAGCTTGTGTCTTAATGAATGAGTCCCTGTCTCAAAATAAATCAAAACAACCCACCCATGGTCTTGTGTTTGCAAATGTAAGAGTGTATGTAATGCATGGTGTTAGTGGTTAATTGCTCAATGCCCCACCCTGCCACACACATACACACACACATACACACACACACACACACACACACACACACACACACACACACACGAGGTTAGACTGTTAACCCTAAGAGTGCTGGACCATTTCTGGCTTGATCCTGCTCTGCTCCGTATCTCTTAACCTGCCACACAGAAGTGGCTTCAGACACACGAGTAAGCAAATGGTGGCCTGGCTCCAAGTGTGACCGGACTCAGTGCCACTATCCATATACCTTACATGTGATGTAATCCGTCCTCCACTTTCTTGCTTTTTACCCTTCCTTGGACTGTCTGGGAGCCCCCGTGCCCCAGCCCAGCTCACCTGTCCATCCTGGTCTCTCAGCAGCAGCAGGACTGGCCCACTGTGACCCTCCATCTGCCGGTACAGTCTCCGCAGACTGAAGCCATCCCTTGATGTGCAGAAGACCAGACTCCAAGGGTGGCCAGTGACTCTCGGGGGTAGGTGGAGGCTGAGCTGGAGACGGAGCTGGAGCTGAGTGAAGGGATTGCCTCCATCTCTTCCCTCCCACCACTCAGCCTTCACTCTGCCAGAGACTCTGGGCCCATTAGCTATAATTTGATTCCCGTTTTATAGATGGGAAAATCGGGGTTCAGGGAGATAGCGAATAGATGTCAGAGTCTGGATTCCAACCCAGGGCAGATCTCTGAGAACTCAGCTTGGTCACTTGGTCTTTAGAGGGTAGATAAGAGACAGAGTCCCCCCTCCTGGTACTCCCCTAAGCATCTGTTCCACCCTGGCTTTGGCTTTAGTTTCCAGAATCCATGTTACCCTGGCCAGATTCCCCAATTCTACCCAGTGAGAGGATGGTGCTAGTGTGACTGGACAGGACAGCTAAGCCCAGGAAGAAAGCTTGATTGATTCAAAATGACATTTAGCTGGGACATTGTGGCTGTGACTTCAGTGCCCCTGGGTGTGGCTGGTATAGGGAAGAGGACTTGAAGACTCAAGTCCTACTGCATAGAATCTGCCCAAACCTGCTTAATTTCTGAGGCACCTAGGACTTGGCTGGCTTCTGTCAGCTGAGGCTCCACAGGGTCCTGGGGGGCTGAGGCTGGGGCTGGGGCTGGCTCCTCCTCTTCCTCCTCCTCACCCTCCTCCCCAGACAGTGTGTCCTCCATCTCTGTGGGCTGCAAAGATACAAAGAAGCTTGGCAGATCGAAGGACACAGGGGCACCAGCTGTCACCATATCCAGACATCAAAAACTAGGGTTGTCTTGTCCCCTCCCCAGACTCCTGTAGTCCTAGCCCAAAGGACAACCCCAGCTTGCACTCAAGAGGCATGGAACTGGGAAGCACCCACCACAAGCAAGACGCTGTCCCTGCCTCCAAAGTGCTTTCTCCTAGCTAGTCACTGCTAGTGAAGGAACTGGGTGGGCAAAGGCCTGCACCGTGCCACTCAGAGGGTCATGATGGTCTGTTTCCAGTTTGCTCTAGCCCCAGAGTAAGCACTAGGCTCCGAGCTCTAAGAAGAGGACAGGGGGCAGGTGGGAGTCTGGCTCTGCTGCAGTTGTGTGTGTTAGGACAGGAAATAGTGGCTACAACAATATCCACCACAGGAATGGCTGACATTGACCGTCCAGAGCTCTGCCAGGAGGCCTGTGTAGATAGATAGTCTGCTGCTGTTATTGGTATCTCTGAACTCCCTCCCTGGATCCTAAGAAGGTGCTGCTGATTTCTGCACAGTGACTCCCTGGGGCTCACTTTCAGTCAGTGTGGAAAGAGCGCTGTCACACCTAGCTCTCCACAAAATGTGTGCTCGCCCACATGAGTTGTATGTTGCCTGAAATAGAGGCATGTGTGTGGGCAGGTGGGTGTGTTGGCTGTCAGTGCGCTTTGAGTGCGAGCTGGGGTTGTATCAGTGGGCAGGGATCCTGCCGGGACTCCATGCTCATTCATTTAGTTGAGCTTCCATACTCTACCACGGCGTGTTCGAGTGTGCGTGCACACATGTGAGCAGCCCTGTACACAATAGCATCAGGCTCATAGTAGAAGGAGATGCCTGTCCGAGGAGGAATATCTAATATGCCCCTTCCTTATCCTCTCCATTATGCAGCCTCAGACCTGGAGGGATCCTCATGATAAAACTGTCCCCCAAAAGGACAGCAACAGTGGTCTATTCCCTCTGAAGAAAGGTCTCAGGACCTCGGGGATGTCCCAGGTCCTCCATCAGCTCTTTCTTTAAAGCACCAGCCAGCTAGGAAGGAGTTAAGGGGGGGAAACTGCACACAGACGCATAGACAGACACACAGACAGACACACACACACCCTTTCACCCTAACCCAGGCCCCTCCCTGCTAGAGAGCTCATCACCTCCCCAAGTGAATCCCCAGCTTGCGCTGAGCCCTTACCAGCTGAGTGTACCGCCATTGCCGGCCTTTCATTCTGTCACTGCTCAGGACCGGGTATAGTCCTTGGGCCTGGCAGAGGAAATGCTGCAAGACAACGCCGGCAGTGAGGAGGTGCCTGGGCACACCCCACTGGATGCATGCCTACCCAGCCGCCCTTTGCTCCCTCTCACCTGTGATCCCCAGGCCAAGTGGCCACGGGGTGGGTCTGTGAGCAGCTGGGCATTCAAGGCCGCATGTGCAGTTAGCGTCTAGCACACGTTAGCCGTACACAGCTGTGAATTCCAGGCCACTCCAGTGCCTTTTCCAGAAGTCTGGCCTGGGAACACTGATTCTCTCTGTAGGATACCTAAGGTCCACACTAGGGACTCAGGACCGCTGGTTCCATAAATGACCAAGACTAAGTCCATTTGCCATTTGCACCCCAAGCCTCAATTTCCCATTGTGTAATTTTTAGAAAAAAAATATCATAAGCTAAGCATAGTGGTGCACACATTTAATGCCAGGACTTGGGAGACAGAGGCAGGTGGATCTCTGCAACAAAGCCAGCCTGGTCTTCAGGTCAGTCAGAGCTACACAATGAGACCCTGTCTCAAAAAAAAAAAAAAGAATATTGTGTGTATATATTGTGTGTATATATTGTTTTTGTTTTTTGTTTGTTTTTCGAGACAGGGTTTCTCTGTACAGCCCTGGCTGTCCTGGAACTCACTTTGTAGACCAGGATGGCCTCGAACTCAGAAATCCGCCTGCCTCTGCCTCCCGTGTGCTGGGATAAAAGGCGTGAGCCACCACACCCGGTGTGTGTATATATTGTGTGTATATGTATTTGTGGGCATGGACCAAGGCTCTCATTCCACCTTTATGTGGGTTCTAAGAGTTGAACTCAGGTCATCGGGCTCGTATGCTAAGCACTTTTACCTATTAAGCCACCTCACTGCCCCTCTATCTGACATTTAACACATAACCAAAAATTTCAGAATGCTTTTCAAGACCAGCAGCCTACAGTTCAGGTCCCTGTCAAAGCCAATGAGTGTGCTATAGCAAAAGCCTGAAGGGACGTGCTCAGACCAAAAGAACTGACCCTTTGAAGATGTAGTTTTGCCTAAGAGTGTGTAGTTCAGTAGGAGGTGCTTGCCTAGCAAGTGTGGGGCCCTGGATGCAACCTCTGGTATAAAGAGAAAGAAGGAAGGGGAGGAAAAGGGGAAGAAAGGAAAGAAAAAAGTAGAGGGGAAGACAAAAAGGAAATCAAGTAAAGGAAGGGAAGGGGAGGAGAGGGGGAGGGGAGAGAAGGG
>CACVCL010031232.1:0-34577 GCA_902729485.2 Mus minutoides
ACTTATACAATATATTTTTATTATATCCACCCTTCACTCACCCCTCCAATTCTCTGTGGGTCCCCACATCTCCTTCGCAGCTTCATGTATTATCCCTACAAGTATTGGTATGGGATATCTTCTGGAAGTTAGGCAACCTACCAGTGGTCACATACCCAAAGTGACACTACTCTTTCTCCTCCAGTAGCCACCAAGAGTCAAAAGCTCCCCAGCTAAAATTCGAACCCATTTTGGCCCTTATTGTTGTTTAATAACAACCTAAAATTCAATATCATAAGGCAGCTTTAATACAAAGCACACATTGTGGGGGCCCAGCTCTAGATGGTATGACTTGTTTTGTTTTAAAGAATCTGAAGACCAAGGTTGGAAAACTCAAGAGCTGGAGTCATCTGGAGCTGCTGATGTCTGTGAATAAGGGCTCAGCTGGTACTAATTCATCTGGAATGAGTGCACTGCTCTACCACGGGGCTTAAACTTCCTCACAGCCCTAAAGCAGTGACTTCTCACTTTGTGCTTACCATTTAAAGTCTTTTATATGAATGTTCTCATGAACAAGGTGGAAGTTGTGCTGATTTTTATGATGTCACTTTGCAAAACACAAAAAGAATCTCATATATTCTTGATCAAATTTGTGATAGCTTTGGGAATTTCAAAGTAGGGATGTAATCCTTTATTGATGAGAAAGGTGATGAATTACACTGTTGACATACTTTCAAACCATAGAGTATTTATAGATTATTATACCCACCCTACTCAGGACTTGAAGGATTCTTCCAAGCATCTTACCATTTTACAGCCATGTCACTCCTGAATAAATCTCAACATAGCACAAGTAGATGCTGAATAAATACAAATGGCTGTTGACATAAGAGGACAAGGACGCTCTAGATAAAAGCGTCATTATTATGTTGGAGGAATTTGATTTTTAAGATGGCAAAAGCCAAGAGTCAAATGTAGCAAGCTCTGCAAGAGAACAGAAAACATCAGTGACAGTGCGGGACAGTTCTGCTCATGAGATGTGAACCTCAGGGAGGTAGAGACAGATTGCGTTTTACTTTATCTGAAGCTTGCATAATTCTTGGCCTGTTGGATGTGTTTAGTTAATGCTTTTCTACAGATGAAAAAAATTAATCTTAATCTGAGTTGATTATCAAACTCCTATGAGTTCAGGAAAAGGCTTGAAAACATAACCATGGGAGATAAACCTAGATCAAAGAGATTGATGTAATTAGGAGAGATGATGATACTGCCTTTGGATATGGAAACAATTACTAAGCATCGGGGGAGGGAAACATTACCTGGAATATTCCAAAGGAGAACTCTAAGGACAGAGGCAAAGTGTTTTGGGATAAGCTTCACAAAGAGTTATATCAGTATAGAATGTACTTTGAATTTTGATTTATTGTTTAAGCATGGCAGAAAATATTTATCTGCATGAGACTGAAAATATTCATAAGATGGAAAATATGGCAGTTCAATCTTATCTAAAGTCTATATTTGATACACATGAGTCAAAACGGATATCTCTTTAGGAACCATATTAGTCTTGGTTCAACCAAATGGGAAATTTAAGGAAGCACACCTTAGAAAATTAAAACCTGTATGGTGCATGTGTTATTAAGACTTACACTTTACTTCTGATTTCCAATGAGTGGCTTCTTGTAAAACTCTCAAGAGTTTAGGGACAGACTGGAAAAGTATGAGTGACTAACACGGTGTTCATGGTCTCTAGTTGAGGCTCATAAATGCTGGTAGAAGGTCCAAAGAACAGTAGCTCTTACAGTAACACCTCTGACACGGCATCAGTACTCCAAGGGGAACTATTAGAAGTGAAAATTCTTAGCCTTCAAAATAAAATCAGAGACTTAGCTGTGGGCCTCTAACTCTAATTTAGTAAGAAATCCAAAAATTCTGATATAGGACTGAAAGCTTGAAAACCACTGAAATACCAAAGGTTCTTCTTCATTGAGAACAAATTCTACACAACCCCAAATTCCTTAAGAACAATGCTCACCCTTCATGTCATTGGAACACAGCTCTGTGGCTTGTTAAATTTAAAAACAAAAGAAAACCAATAATAATAATAATAAAAAACAACCTGTGAATAAAGATCTTTTTTCAGAGGATCTCAAGAGATTTGAGATCTAATATTCAAATACATTTCCTCTATTTTCAGCCTTTGAAGAGTCTTTCTTGAAATTCAAGCATCAGTTGGGATCATACTCAGTTCTCCAGAGGGACTTGTGCAGAGCTCATGGAGATACTCTTCCTAAAGGATTCAGACTCCCGTGAAGCTTCAGTATTCTTACTGCTTTGAAAATGGATGTGTGTATGGGTAAATCATTTTTATTTGGATGTATTCCATACAACTAAGGTGAATACAACCTAGTCCTATTCTTGGAAAGCAAACTCTAACGTGTCTTCAACCTGGGAGCTGTTAGAGGGAGTGTGTGGTCCAGCTTTTTTCTTTGCAGATTCTCCAGCTGAGACTTAGAGAAGTGATCCAAGATTGCACTCTAGTCTCCAGCCTTTTTTTCCCCTGAGCACTTACCATGACATTAGAAATCCCCCAAAGCAGGATGAACGAGGCACATCTCCATTTAAAACTCTTAAAGAAAAGTAAATGTCAAGATGTTTTTTTATAGTTTAGCAACATTGGTATATGCAAATTGCATGCCTCTATTCAGAAGATATGGCATGTCGGGATTAATTTTCCTTATTGTTACATTAAGTAGAAATGACTAGTCATCTATTTAACTAACTAAAAGACATTGAATGGAAAATAAAAATCACTGCCCTGGAGCCCTTTCTGACACTAATGTATGCATGTTTGTCTCTGCCTTTGCATTCTACTAGACAGTTGGGTCTGTGAGGATGCTTCTAAAAGTGTTTTCAAAGGAGGAAGAAGCTGTGCTTGTAGCCCTATCTAGATGTGACGGGCAGCTGTTTAGCATGGATGGGTTTAAAGTGTCTATTGTGCCAGCTTATGAGCTGTTGTCCAGATATTGGTGAACCCTCTGTGCTTGATATTGGTATTTGAAATGTTAAATACAGACAGTTGGGGAGGAGAGATGAATATAAAAGAGCAAAGACAAGTTGAGGACCTGGGGACAAATCAAAACTGATGCTTCATGTTCTATGGCTCCTCTGGTGGCTGGAGAAGTTGGTATCCCTCTTTACAGAACCCAGGGAGCAGCAAAACTGAAAGAGGATCCAGACAAGAGCCAGAAACACAGATAAGCTGTAGGTCAGCAACGAGAGCAGGGGCCCAGAAACCAAATGACTAAAATTCCCTCCCAACCTCCCAATCTACTGAGATCTCTTCTGTGCACAACCAGAAAGGTGTTGCCAATAGGGTTCTGAGATTCGCAGTTCAACCTGTCTGAGAGGTTGCATGGCAAAGCAGCCACATGGAGCTAACAGCCTGACCACTCTATATGCGCGTTAGGAGGACTGGATTAAAGAAGCACCTGTGACTATTCATTGGCATTTTGACAATGTTCACATGTGGGTCCCAATATGAACAGTCATCTAAGAACAGAAGAGGCTGAGATGATGAGCTCTCAAGCTCAGAGTTTTTACACTTGAATGTGAGAAAAAATATCTGCAGACGAGGCATTGAACTTTTATCAACTGTCCATGAGAATAGCATCTCAATGATTATTTTGTTCTGATGGATCAGTTTGGGGCTCTTGACCTTTAAGTATCAGAACTCTTCTTATTATTATTATTTATTTTTTGACCTATTAGGAGATATTAGCAATAGCTAGTTCTTAATGAGTTAATAGAAATAGTTCTCTTTTTTTGGATATTTTCTTTATTTACATTTCAAATGTTTTCCCCTTTTCAGGTCTCCCCTTTGGAAACCCTCATCCCATCCTCCCTCCCCCTGCCTTTATGAGGGTGCTCACCCACCCACTCCTATCTACTCAAATACCAAACCCTTCTTCTTTTAATTGTTCAACGCACATTTGTCATCTGTACATTTTACACTTTCTAGCATCTTATATTCCATGACAGGCACTATTTAAGCTTTCCTTTATGATGCAGAGTTGTCACTTGGATGCCAGTTATTGTAATGTTCTATAATGGGACCAGTTGTGTTTGGGACAATTTGATCTGACACTAAATGGCCCCATGATTGATATTATTCTCCTTTCTCTCAGCTGGCATTTCTTGTGATTTTCATTCTTCTTACCAATGGTGGTATCGCCCCTTCTAATTTTCTGCTTTTATCTGCTATAGATTGAGAAATCAGATAACTAAGCTTGGTAAAACTGTGCCCCGTGTACAATGAAAACAGGCCCAAAGAAACCTAAGTCAAACTCATTTTGTTGTAATTTCCCCTTTCTTAAGAGCAGTGCAATTTCAGTAGTGTTTCCTCCATTGTGTGTGTTACTAAGAATCACAGTGTGCTTCCAGGCAGAGTGAAGGCATTCTCAGCAAGCAAGGTTATGTGGTGCCTACTGGCTTGGTTCTCTGCACAAACAAAAGTTTCCTCCAAGCTCTAATGATGAGAATTGGTGGGAAGCTGCATTGAACATATTGGCATTAAACATACTGGAGCAAAAAGGGACCTTTTTGTAGCAACTGAGGTCATGGTCTCACAGGTTTCTGCCATTTAAATTAATCAAGAATGTTCCTTGGCCCATGGGACTTGCATTAGTAATTTGAGTTTATTAGTTGCATATTTTACTGCTATCTGATTCTAAATTGTATCATTGTAAAAGACTTACAATGTGGAACTACACATAAATCTACATAGTGTGTTTAACAGCAGTCTGCATGCTTGTAGGCAGGGAAGCAATTTCTTTTGAAAAGAAAAGTTACTTCACACTAAGCTGCAGTCCTGTCAAATTATTTTAATTTTGGCTTTCTACTAATGTTTCTTTTTTCATTCTGCTTATGTAGGGACAGCTTTTTTCCTTCACTATATCTATTGGCAATATTTAGCTTTGCCTTGCAATGCCATGTAGCATAGTAATAGAAATGGGCTCTGGGTGCAGGAGATGTAGTTTAAAGTCACATCTCCTTAAAATTACTAGTTGCTTGACCTTGAACAAATTAAATTTCCTGATCCCCAGGTTCCTCATCCACTCAACAAAGGCAATAGAAGTAAGCACTTGTTAGAATGTTACTGAAGATCAGATAAAGCAGTTCTTGCAAAGTGATGGAGAATCATGCGTCCCCCAAGTTGAGCACTTCTTACAAGTGTTGGCTATGAATTCTGAGTTTTCAGTCATTCCAAAGCCTCTAGGCATCAAATAATGCTGAAATAAAATAAAACAAAATGAAAAGAAGAAGAGGCAAGCAGTCAAGGTTAATAAAAGTTAATAAAAAATATTGCTGTCAGTCCAACTTATTTAATTACAAGTATTTTTAATTAATTTCAAAGCAGTCTGGGCATCCTCATCACTATTTGGCAGTATGCCTGAGCTTGAGGTTAAAAAAGTATGGTGTGTGTGTGTGTGTGTGTGTGTGTCTCTGTGTGTGTGTGTTTTGAAGTGGTGGACACGTGCACAATTACATATAATGCTTTTGCAATCAAAAGTGAATTTAGTGATTGAAATCTGGCACAAAGTGACATTATCTTTACATGATAAACAGTTTAGCTTCTGCCAGCCACAGTCATGTTTGTAAAGTAGAAAGTAAGACACTGATAAAGTGAATCCCATTGTCCTCAATTCAGAGGAATACATTTGATTTGTCTTTTTAGTTCTAGCATGAGTCCTGGATGATAATGAGACCCAGGATAGTGTCCAAAGAATGGCCGAATCAACAAATCAATGAAAAAAATGAAAAAAGAAAGAACTAGGAGCTGTGAGCAGAAGTCAAGAACATGCATCAAAAGGGAATATACAGAACAAGTTATGAGAAAAAGAAAATTGGCAGATAGCTGCATTTCAAGGTGTACATAGGTCCAGCGGGTGACCCTTCTCCCGATGGCTCTGCATGGTGACTGGATGATCTGAGGGGTAAAAATAATTCCGCAACAAACGGTCAACTCCAAATGGAGCAAGGCTTCCAATTTAAACCCGAAACTCTGAAACTATTAAAGGAAAAGACGGGAAAACACTCTGGTATTTGACAGATTTCTTATTCTCATTACAGCCACAGCATAAAGGAGGAAGACCCTAGGTCCCCAGCCTCGGGAGTTTTCACAAGCTGCCTTAATTTTCTCTCCCTTGTCAGGATTTGCTCACCAGAAGTGGCTGGAGGAGCCACTGTCACCTGGCTCCTCCCAGCCACCACCGCATACCAGTGATTGAGTCTGTCTCCTAGTTCTCACCTCCGTTTCTCTGGCCCTGCCAGTGCCTTTGGAGAGCTGTTCCCATTGACAAGCATCCATGTCCTTCTTGCTGTAATTGTTCAGGAGCCTCCAGAGCCTCTGGCTATGGGCTGACTCTGACCTCTAGCTCTTCCAACCTGTGTCATTACTGTTCAATTTCACAAGTCAGCTCCAGGGCCGAGCTGCGGGATGAGGCATCTCATGTCATAAAGAAGGCAGAGTGAGAGGTTCTGAATCAGGATCCTGGCTCCAACTCCCTGTGATTTCACAGCCATGGGTGTGATGTCTCATTTTTCTGAGCATAAGAACTCCAATGCAAGGTGAAGATGCTGATCTCTCTGTAGAGATCCCCCCTCCAAGCCCTGTGGCCAGACAGTGGAAAGCCTACTCCAGAGTAGATGCTAAAAGACTGAGTCGTAGTTTGCTCCTGACATAACTCTACTAGACATGTTTGCCCTGTTTTTTTGACACTAGGATCCTAGAGAAATCATAGAATATTGGCAAAAAGAGGAAACCACTCAAGCCAAGAGTGTTGCCTGTCTATACAACTAGATGTGTTCATATGTCCCATATCCGAAGAGTCAACCAACCCCAGACTTAAGTCTTTAAAAAAAATTAGAAACATGTGTTAATTGCATGATAGTATGTTGGGTACCTCCCAACTTACCCAGGGTAGGGAGTTGGGAGAAAATTGGGGTGTAGCAATGAGGATAGAGTTTCAGTTATGTTATACAAGTTACTTCTAGAAATTTTCTCCGTAGTATTATTGGTAATTAAACATGTGATATTGTATGCCCATAACTTTTGAAAGGAAGGTCAATGACAAACAAAACAAAACAAAACAAAACAAACAACAAACTCAGGTGGGGAGATAAAGCCTGAAAACTGGGTCCCATTTTTGGGCCCGTGTAGTGGAGAGAGAGAACTAACATTCACGTGCTGTCCATTCACCCCTTACACACTTGTTGAGGCAAGTGTGCACCCATAAGTGTACATATGTATACATACAAAATAAAATTTTATTTATTCTTAAACAACAATGTAACCCTTAAAGGCTGAAATAGCACAAGGAGACTTTGAGGACAAGGCCTGAGAAGCCAGCTGTTTCTATGTTTCTACTTGAGTCACTGTGCTCTAGGTTATCTCAGATGCCAGTTGCAAACTGTACCCATGAAATATGTGCAGCCATTGACTCCAGTTGAGTTAAGCTGCTTAGAATGTGTGTAGATTACTCGCTGGCTTATCCTTGGCAATGAAAGTCAACACTTTGTATCTTAGTTTCTGTATTGATAAGACAACTATTGTGAGCTAAGGGCTGAGCAGTTGTGAGTTGAGTCTTCCGGCATGTATGTGGCAAGCAGAGAGGGCAGGCAGTGGGTCTGACCAACGTCTCAGACCCACTTTCACTGTATTCATAATTGGGTGGGTACTTTAGGGTCTGCTGTGAAAACTCAATCATGCTAAACTTGGGGAGGGGGAAAGTAAGAACTCTTTGCCACACCACTGTTAAGAGTAGTTGGAAAAGTCTAGTGGTTGCAAACCAGGAATTGAAATCCACTGGGTAGTAAGTACTTTTACTGTAATTGTTCTGCATACTTAGGGCAGGTCCCTGAACATTTACAGGATCTGGAGGTAACAACATGAAAAACAAAACTACCGTAAATCATCCATTGCTGGTGGCTGGTACAGAGCTAAGTGGGAAGATGAACAGAAAGTGAAGATTTAGGGACAGAAAGTCTGAAGATCTCGACAAGGTTCAAGAATCAGTTCAGGCTTAGGTTGTGACAGTGAACACTGGCTATGAAATGGTGGCACAGCAAGTTCACAGCCAAGATGGGCTAAGACCTCGTCTCATAAAAAATAAGAGCAGCCGGGCGTGGTGGCCCACACCTTTAATCCCAGCACCGGGGAGGCAGAGGCAGGCAGATTTCTGAGTTTGAGGCCAGCCTGGTCTACAGAATGAGTTCCAGGACAGCCAGGGCTATACAGAGAAACCCTGTCTCGAAAAACCATTAAAAAAAATAATAAGAGCAATGATGAGACTATGAGAGAAGTCAGTAATTGATCTCCATGAAGCTTGTCCTGCACCTCAGTGCAGAACAGCAGGCTCATGGTTTGGGGCCAGCGTACAGAGATGTTTCATGGGTGGAAGTCATTGGTTTCACAAATGTGAGTGGAGAATCAAGCTTCTCCCTGGAGGGGAAGAGCAGGGCAAACTCATCACACATCCCAAACGCTTGGGACTGACTCTTCTCTCCAGAAGTCGTTTCTAAGAACAAGAATCCAGAAAAGAGGAGAGAAGGAGAGAAGTATCCTGTCCCTGGTGAGTGAATAAGCCAAGCCTGGAAGAGCAGGCAATGTGAGGGTAGCAAAGAAAAGAGGCACATAGATATCCCTTTTCTCTGATGATAAGGTTTAGGAAGTTCTTAGAAAGAGCATATAAGACTAAAAATCTTAAGAATTTCTGTAAGTCTCAGAAGAAACCCAAGGCTATGCAATTAACTTCTTCTTGGGAGTTTTTTGCCAGCTATTTTGGAGCCCACAGATGGACTCCAGGCCCAGCTGAAAAACTCTCTTTCCTTTCCTGGGTGCTTTCTGGTCAAACCCCTCAGAGCTCGGTTCCTCTGGAGATAACCTGCACCACCCAGCATTACACGTTGTCAGGAGAAGAAAGCCACAAATGCTGTCTTGAGAAAGAGTTGAAGGAAAAGCAGAAGCCTGGAATGGTGAAAGGAGACATGGGAGTCATAAAGGTGCAGTGTTTTCTTAAACCCACCTAGGGAGGACCCAGGTAAGGACTTCTGACTGACAAGCAGAGCAGAAGCTCTGGAAAGATCCAAGTGGCATTTGGAGAGACCTGGGTTTATCACCTAAGCAAACTGACGAGGAGAGAAACTTAGTGAGAACAACCCAGAGGAAGCTAGTACCAAAAGTTGTCCCTGCTTGAACTCTTGTCTCCCCTCATACCTCCTAGGCACATTCATCTCCTTGCCTATGAGTTCTGGGAGTAGGCTGTTATTAACATAATCCCAGCACTTACTATTCACCACATTCCGCTCAGATATTAACTCATTCCGTTTCCACAGAATTCTATAAAGCATTGGTTTCTGTTCTGTTTCATTTAATTGGTGTGACGTTGCAAAGCACAGCTCACTATTTTTTTTTTCACTTTACATGTCCAACTGCACTACTCTTGGTGGTACAATCATGGCCACTAAGCTATTTTAGAAGTTTTGCTTCACCCTCTAAAGAAAACTTATACCCATTCATCTAGCTCTTCCTGTCCTCCAGTCCTTAAAAGAAGAGCCTTCAGAGTCAAATTCCCAGAGTTCATTCAGTTTGTGGACTTAATAGTCAAGGATGGGTGGGTAGAGGAGCAGGGCGGGGTGGGGGTGTATAGGGAACTTTCAAGATAGCATTTGAAATGTAAATTAAGAAAATATCTAATAAAAAAATCATGGAAAAAATAGTCAAGGAACTCAGGGAAAGTATGTAGCAAAGCTGGAAAGCATTTGAAGCTAGGCATGGAGGCACAAGTCACACATCTGTAAACTTAGGGCTGAGGAGAAATGCAAAGGCAAGAGGACCCCAGAGCTCATTGGTAAGCCAGACTAGCCCAGTTAATAAGCTCCAGGTTCAGTAAGACACCCTGTCTGAAAAAAATAAGGTAGAGAGTAACACCCAGAGAGTTAACCTCTGTGTTCTACATTCATGCACACATATAAACATGTATATACCACTTATAGACACAACTTCACATGCCTACACATATCTATCTATCTATCTATCTATCTATCTATCTATCTATCTATCTATCTATCTATCTATCTATCTAATCTATCTATCTCCTATCTATCTCTTTTTAAAGAAATTAATTTTAATAATATTTTATTTCTTTTCCTTCCTGCCTACCTCCCTTCCTCACTTCTCTCTTCTCTGTCTCTGTCTCTGTTTCTCTCTCTGTTTCTCTCTCTCTCTCTGTGTGTGTGTGTGTGTGTGTGTGTGTGTGTGTGTGTGTGTGTGTGTGTGTGTGTGATGAGCCAGAAGGTGAGCCTGCCCCAGTGGATCCTTGACAGGACTGCAACACCTAAAGGTTACAGCTTCTGCCCTGCAGCCCATCCCCCTGGGTGAGCCTCACCTAGAAACACATAAACTGTACAACAAGAAATATTTGGTTTCTAAGACACTAAACTTTAGGTATCAATAGATAACTAATGTAGGTGACCACACGTCTTTGCTGGCCTTCTCAGTCTTCAGGATGGTCACGGGATAGGCCTTGACAGACCTTCATGTGCTCTGTATATGGTATAAAGTGTGCCATGCACTGCACAGACTATACAAGTGTTATTCTCGTTAGCTAAAACTTTTAAAAATGTTTAAGGAGATTATTGTTTTTTGTTTGTTTGTTTGTTTGTTTTTTGGTTTTCGCACGCCTTTAATCCCAGCACTTGGGAGGCAGAGGCAGGCGGATTTCTGAGTTCGAGGTCAGCCTGGTCTACAGAGTGAGTTCCAGGATAGCCGGGGCTTTACAGAGAAACCCTGTCTCGAAAAACCAAAAAAAAAAAAAAAAAAAAAAAGTGAGATTATTGTTTTAACTACCTATATTTGTCAGGTTATTGTACCACTTGCTATACATTTATATAATTCAAACAATGATTTATGAAATGAACCTTTTTCAAAAAAGCAATTTGAGTTCCTAATACTTATTAATCATTCTCTCTCTCTCTCTCTCTCTCTCTCTCTCTCTCTCTCTCTCTCTCTCTCTCTGTCAGTCAAAGAAGGCTACAGGTCTCATAGCTTAGCATCTCATCTTTCAATAGTTTTCCTCATCTCTCTCTCTCCAAGTTTTCTGTTTTCTTTTAAACTCTTTATTATTATCAAATTCTCAATGTCTCCAGCCCCGCTGCCTTACTACTAGTGTATTTCTGCATTATTTAGTTTTCATTTTATACCTTCCGCTGCTGCCTTCACTTCTGAACTGGCCTTGTTTTTTTGGGTTTTTTTTTTTTTGTTGTTGTTGTTGTTGTTGTTGTTGTTGTTTTCCTATGAGCTTTTCCAACACTGTTCTTTATGACTCTTTTATTTCATGTTAACACTTGATGCTTTCGTTTCCTTCAGAATTCTGGCCATGATCTTTACCCGGCTTCTTCTCCAACCCCCCCCCCCCCNTCCCCCCCACCCCCCAGTTCCCATTGTCTTGCTCTTCCTGGGGTCAGTGCTCTTCTCCTCATAGAATCCATAGTTCTTGCCTGAGTTCCTTAGGACACGGAGTGAGTGATTGAAAGACTAAATTGAGCATGGTGATGAGCAACCTGAACTGTGGTCCACTGTCTCTTAACACCTTTTCAATAGGACTTTCACTCACTTCTGTTTTGCTAAATTCTTCTTGGCCATAGGGAAGCTTCATACGTCATGGTTATTCTTGGTGAGGTGATTTAACCTCTGATTTGGCAACCTTAAGTACACATCTATCTCACGTTTCTCCTCTGCTAAGACTTCCTTTTATTAAGGTGAGAATTTATATAACCTCATGTCAGCCCCACATCCCTAACACACCATTCTGAGTTATGAGCTTTCAGGAAAAAAAAAAAGTCGTCTGCTGTGAACCTCGAACCTTTCCAACCGAAGAAGCTCAGAAACAATCTTCCTGAGGCTCTTCCTGTTGCTTCTGTTCAAAACCTCAGAGGCAAGAGTTCTCTCTCAACTGCATCTTGGCTCACCCCATTCTTATTTTGAGCACCTTAGCCCTTCCTCATCAGCTCTGTTTTGAAGCTCTAAGTGTGTTTCACAATCTCAGCAAATTCGAGAGACTGTTCATGGGTTCTTCTCATTGCCTTTTCATTAACTTTCAAGAAAGTAAAATGAACAGAGATTGTTTTCCTGATAGGAAAATGCTTATTTATTATAAAAAATTTAGAGGGAGAGAGAGAGAGAGAGAGAGAAGAAAGGTAAAATTTACAACCCATCTCTGCACATAGAAATATAGTATACTACTCTCTTGTGCATGAAGTTATTATTTTAAAAGCAAATTTGCTTTTAATGGACACACATGTATATTAGACATTTCACATTAGCATACTCAGAATGTTGTCCTCCCACTACTCACCCACCCCCCCAATTTGGTACAGTAGGCATATTTCTAAAAATGCAAGCCCTTACTGAGTCCTCATTTCTCAAGATCACTGTAGCACAGGCTGATATCCAAACATCTACAAACGTCTAGAATACTCAGTCTGCTGCCAAGCTGTTTTCATTCCCCAAAGCCAAGGCATGATGCTGACTGCAGAGTCCACAATTATGTTCATAATACTCTCAGAATGCCAGGCCATGTCCAGCAGCCTCTAATCTCTTGCTAAGCCCTAAACCACTCTGATGCCTACAATTCCTTCCAATCTCTATTAAGACGGCTAGAGGTGCCTTGATGCTTGCTTAGAGGCTATATTGCTGTACTGTCTGCTTTTCCTAGCATCTTTGCAGCTGGATTTCCCACATGACTTTGTTCAGATACATGGGGTAAAGCTATTTCATGGGAAATAGTGACAGATCAAAAGGAGCAAACATACCAGCGAGTAATTTTATGAGGAACTCAGTATCTCCTCGCAGCACGCCCAGGCACTTACAGATAAACTGCTCAGTCTACTGTGCTCCCTCAAACACTGCAAGGAAGACAATTCCACATGACTTAGAACACTGAGAGGATGCATACTGTTTTCAATGGGAAGTAATTATGACTTGAACCTCACACTTACCCACCAGAGTTCCCCCAGCTCACTTTAAAAGACATGAGTCTTGCAACTGGGACTTCATAAAATGAAAAAGATTTTGCACAGCTAAATAAATAACCAACAGGTGGATGGAAAGCCCACAGAATGGAAATCTTTGCCAGCTATACATCTGACAGAAGATTAATATCCCACAATGTACAAAGAACAACAACAAAAAATACCACAGAGTCAAAATAAAAAAAATCCCAAATGATACATTTGAAAAATGATCCTGGGACCTGAATAGAGGGTTTTCAAAAGAAGAAGAAAAAATGTCTGACAAATATCTCAAAAGCTGTTCCTCATCCCTGGTAGTTAAGAACAATGTAACCTGGTCAGATCAACAGAACAACTGACAACGAGTGCCAGGATCTGTGGAGAAAGGAAAGCTTCATCCACTGTTGGTGGTGTTGCAAACTAGTGCAGTTACTATGGAAATCAGTGCAGAGGATTCTCCAAAGGCTAACAATAAACCTACCATATGTCAGAAACCACTTCTCGGCATATTACTACAGCACTCAACACCCCCTTTCACAGGCTTGCTCTGCCATGTTTATTGCTGCTGTGCTCACAATAACTAAGAAATGGAAATAAAATAAATGTCCTGCAAGCTGTAAATGGATAACAAATATGTGGTACATATACTCAATAGAATATTACTCACCTGTAAAGAAAAATGAAATCATAAGCTTTGCTGGTAAATGGATGGAACTAGGAAAGATCATACTGAGTTAGAGTACCAAGACTCAAAAAGACAAATATCTCATTTGTGTGTCTCCAAACTTTCAGACTTGAGTATATATTCTGTAGTAAATACAGAAATCAGGAAAGTAAAATGGACTCGTTGCCAGGATAAGAGGTTGTGGAGAAATAGAGAGGGGCATAGCAGAATATAAATTATTTAATCAGGAAAATGGAAAATGAGGGCTCTTTAGGGAGTAAGAGGGAAATAAATACAGAAGGAGGTGGGAAGAGGGTAAAGAGGAAGAGCGGGATAATAACAGAGGGGTAAATAATAGGGGGGAATGGGAAAAGGGGATATTTTTGTGAGGGGATTGGAGGTAAATACAGAAAAAATGGGAGAAGTAGTTAAAATAACAGTAAGGCTATATGAAAAAGTTACAGAGACTCATACTATCAATTATTTACCTAAAACAAGACTCATATTACACTTAGTAATTCCATGTATAAATATACAAGTAAAGTTTTAATAAACTTTTCTCATCTGGGCTGATGCTGCTCTCCCCAACAGCCAGAGATCGTCTAACAAAGAACTCAATAGCAGATGCGAGCAGTTCTTGTTTGAGTTGTTTACCAGGGCTGTCAGAGAGTCTCTAAAAACATACAGCTAATTGAAATTGCTTTGAGTTGTCCCCCAGAGAAGGAAGGTAAGTTCCAATTTCTGAAGACATCCTGCACCTCAGAAGCAGGACTCAAAGGCCCCTGAGTAGGAACTGACTTAAATGCCCTTTTTCTGGGGACCTGGCTTTATGGTTGCTGAGGGTGACATTCTGGCTTCCAAGGGAAGGAAGCAACCAACATCTTACCTATCTATGACACCTATAAACTACATAAACAACAAACATAGCACCGTATCCCTAATGGTGCAGTAATGTCACACATACCTTGGTGGTAATCAGCTGTTCCCTAATTGAACTTGAGATCTGCTCAACAAAAGGGAAACCATACCAGGTACAGGAATCCTAGGTACCCTCTCAATGCTAGTGAATTCATTCTTGTTAGAGGAGAATCTACAACCCCTAATTTACCAAACCAGAATAATCGCTAATAACAATCTATAAACATTTGTCCTTCTACTCATAGATATATGTGGTCTTGATCTCTCATCAAGGAAACTTTGCGATAGACAGAAACTACTACAGGAAACTATACAAAATGTAGGGTCCTGAAGCCCAGTACTGATTTAGGTAATCAATATGTACGAATGCATATACATACAAAACATTCCAGCACTATGTCTCAGGGAACATTATGAAGAAGGGCTTGTAAAGATTGTAAAAGAGGATCTCGGTGTTTGGTGTGAGACAGTGTCTCTTAGTAGTATCGGAAGCTACACCCATAAAGTGTCACTAACATGATTGCCAAAATGTGAGCTGAACAAGGATGACACCAGTGGACACGCCAAAGTTTATGGGAAAAGCCCATGAGGTCTCAAACCTGCACAAAGGACGAGAGGCAGCAGAGGAAAGATGAGAAGGGGAGAAGTGGGTTTCTCCAGGCAAGAGCACACAATTGGTTGTCCAGTACTGAATGATCAGCCCTGCAAACATACATTCAAGAAACGTTTTATGGATTCAACATATTTAAGAATGTGTGTGTGTGTGTGTGTGTGTGTGTATGTGTGTGTGCGTGCAATAATTAGTGAAAATGAGGCCATTAATTTAAATGAAAGTATGAAGAAATATATGGGAGGTTTTTGAAAGAGAAAAGGGAAAGAAAAAGCATTGTAATTGTAATCACAAATATGAAATAAAATTATCATTATAAAAAAGATGATTCTTTGGCTTGATTCGCCCAGAATAAGATACTTGGACAAGGGTTTGAACACAAGCATATTTGCCAGGTGGCCTGGGAATCAGTGGTACCATGAGACAGAAGGAGCACAGAGACAGGATAAGCAGGACCAGACTCATCTGATATCTGAGAAGTGTCGTGGAACATGCCTAAGAAGTATTCCTTGAAGGAGAAAGGTATCAGGGGTATTTGTCTGAGGCTTCTTTTCTGTTTACTCTGATAAAATATTCTGATAAAGCAACTTAGAGGAGAACAGGTTTAACTCACAGTTCCCTCACAGCGGGAGTTTGAGCGAGCTGGTCCTACACATCTACTGCCAAGACAGCAAGAAATGGAAACACACACACACACACACACACACACACACACACACACACACACAAACACTTCCTTGTGCTTGGCTTGATCTCTCAACTCATACAGTTCATGAGCCCTTTCTATGGAGCGGAGATGCCCACAATGAACTGGTTCTTCCCATATTGGTTACTTAAATTACAACAATCCCATAAAGACACACCAGAGGTTAAACCAATGTTAAACCATAAAACAATCTCTCATTGAGACTCTATTTGCCTGCGATTGTCAGTCAATGTCAAGGTGACAATTAAAGGTAGCCATCCCAAGGCTTTAAAACTCAGAGTCCCAGGCCTGTCACACAGATTTGATTCATTAGGTCTGGAGTGAAATGTGAGCATGTACATTCTTTTTTTTTTTTTTCAATTTTTTTATTAGATATTTTCTTAATTTACTTTTCAAATGCTATCCCAAAAGTTCCCTATACCCTCCCCCCCACCCTACTCCCCTGCCCACCCACTCCCACTTCTTGGCCCTGGCGTTCCCCTGTATTGGGGCATATAAAGATTGCAATACCAAGGGGCCTCTCCTCCTAATGATGGCCGACTAGGCCATCTTCTGCTACATATGGAGCTAGAGACATGAGTTATGGCATTCTTAATCAGCTTCAAAGTGAAATGATGCATCTACTCTGCGGGCCACACATGGAGCAGATGAAAACAATGGGTTTCTGTAATGTTTAGCATTAACCTTTACTGTGCTTATCTTCTATGCGTGTGCACAGGTATATGTATATGTGTGTGTGTGTGTGTGTGTGTGTGTGTGTGTGTGTGTGTGTGTGTACACTAAGATAGAGAGATACTAGATTGGTAAATAGATAGACATTTAGATGATAGGTTAGTAGATATGTATCATATTACCAGGTAACATTACTTCTGTCAGAATCGTGGCAAGAATGAACTGTTATTTGCTGGACACTCATGGGTATTTATGTAACATCAATAAAGTGGACCACCACAGTGTTCTACTGAATTTCCTACAGTTCCAAAGTCAGTTTGGATTATATGTGGCAAAGGAAATGAAAGGTAACATTTAGTTCTAAGCAGAAACTATAATGTACATTGTTACCATCCTCAGTGAATGAAAACCAATTTTTTTCTTCTCTGTGATGGGTATTGCCAGATCAATAGGTATATGTACTAAGAGCTTCAAGCTGTGGGTGATCACTAACAGTAAGATACCTGGATGCTGAACAAAACAGGTTCATTTGGATCCAGTGTTTGTTTAGATTTACAGTGGTTTTCTATGATCCACTTGTTTTTTTCCTAGTGTCATATCAGAGAATTAAATGAGATTGTGAGGACAACTACCTTTGTAATCAAGGTTTTGAGATCAATGCTAGAGGCTGCCATTTCAGCTGGGATGAGTTATTATTTTTAATTTACTCTCTTGGCTGAGATAGTGAACAATTTTTCAGGAGTTGCCACTTGGCCTTTTATACTATAATGGCTCTTTCTCTGCAGGTCAGGAACCAATGTGAAGGGTCTTCCAGCTGCTAAGTGTATCCAACCCAATTAAGTGCTCGGAAACCATGAAAATTATCTCAGTGTGGGTTGGCAGACTCATTGCATGCTTATGAAATGGACGTGGGCCAAGAGTTCATTTGTCACCTGGTTTTCACAGCCCTGTTCTAACAAGGGTATCATCATGGTGTCAGCTAAGACTTTGTTCTCACCACATTCACATATCTAGGGCAGGGCATCCTGTAGCAAAGCATGAACTGTGTACTATGGGGTGTTTTCCTTTCTGTTTAATGCATGTCCCTTTGAGGAGGATTGGGGGGATTCGTACCATATATTATTGTTGAGGCTTTGCTGGATTTTCTTCTAGAGCTCCTACCATATGCCCCACTTACGGTAGGATGCATTCCAGATGTAGGAACTAGCTCAGATCTGGACATCAAAGAGGAAGCATTTCACCCTCTAGATTGGGCTACACCAAACACTGTGATCGGCTGATCTTGCTCTATTTTGATTATACAAGCCAGGCAGTACCCTTGGTGGCCCTCAAATGGTTTTGCTGTTGGCTAGTTGACTTTACTACAGAGCCCTGCAGTTCCAAGCTTCCAACCCAACTTTACTGTTGATTACAATCAGTGAATCCATTTTATCACTGATGATTAAGAACCAGTATCATGTCTCTGATATTCTAGACTTCTGTAACTTCCTAGAATTCTAACATATTAGGACACTACTATCATGATAATAGAACTATCAACTTTAGACTATAGAGGAAGCTACCACTGAGCTATTTGATAAGATCACAGTCCTCTTTGCTAGCACATCGTTCTTTCTTTGTTTCTTTCTTTGTTTCTTTCTTTGTTTCTTTGTTTCTTTCTTTCTTTCTTTCTTTTTTCTAGCACTTGGGGCTGTCTTGTCTTATATGAAAATCCATACTAACATGCATACACCTCAGAGACTTCTGACACTTTCCTCAAATGTCTACCATGGCAACCCCACACCTCTACTTTATTAGTTCTGCAAAACATCATTGTTTCTCTGTGTCAAGAAGAAGCATTTTCAGCAGAATATTTCCCCAGCTCTTGCTATCCTTGCCAGGTTATTAAACACACAGTCACCGGAGAGTTTGCCTGAATCAATCAACTTTCCACTTCTCAGTCTTAGATTTCAACTTCTTTAGTCCATCACTCTCTAGAGCGCAGTTACATTTTCTGAAACCTTTGCAGCGCTTGCTAACCATGCCCTGAAGATCTTTTGCAGAATAATCACTTTATTTTCAAAGAGTGGATAGTATCCCTTTGCTGGGGTCCCACAGAATCTTGACCTGTATTGTTATTGAGACGGTGAAGAGAGATTGAGAGAAAGATGAACTTGGTCTTTCAAGGCTCGCTCCACAGGAGCTAGGCTTTTAAAGATGCACAGGCAATAAGACTAAGATCTAGCAAGCAGGATATGCTGCCTCTGTTGGCTTTCAGGACTCAGAGGAATCTGTTCCTTTGGAGGACACCTAACTAGCTTCATACTTAGCATCCTCTGTAACTCTGCCACTCTTACAATGAAGCCATGGACATGATTTTGAGTATAGTCTCCAAGTAGAAAAGGAGAGTCTCTCCAGTGTTCCATACATGTTCTCGGGCATTCCCACCATGCTCTGGGTTGAAAGCTGGTCAACCTGAGACTGTTATCTTCTCCCTATACAACTTATGAAGAAAGATTATTAATGTTTAGCTGCTAGAAAATCTGGGCAGTACAATTTGATGTTTAAATATATCCATACACCTTTGAATCTATAATGACAGCTATGTCACTAAGCATGTCCATGATTCCCAACGTAGCCAAGAATTTCTTCATTTTGTTTTGCTTTTGTGATAAGAATATTTAATATGAAGGTTACTTTCTCGACATGCTTTGAGGTGTGCAATATCACTTCTCCAGTGTTGGTACTTTGTGGTAAAACAGATCTCTAGAATGTACTCATTGTGTATAACTGAAACCTTATATATTGAATGAGATCTTCCCGTTCTTCCCTCCCAACTCTGTAGGAATCTAAAACTCTCTTTTCCTTTTCTATCGGTCCTACTGCTTTAGATGCCTTGTGTAAGTGAAATGTTTCACAGAATAGATTCTTAAATGGTAGGAGCACTTACTACACAAAAATTTAAATTGGTAGTTGTTAAGGTTTAGCTATGAAATATCTCTTGGCTGACTAAAAACGAAAACAAGAAATTAATCTAGGGCAACCTACAAGGTTTTACATAGCCAAGAGGAAAGTGTAACAAAACCATAAAGTAATTCTTCCAGCTTTGACTGACTTTAAAATGGACAATCTGTAACATTTCATAAAATGACTAATCGGCTTCACTTGGACAAGATTAAACACCATTTTTCCACAAAGCATTCAAACTGATAAGCAAAGGAGACCCACAAAACCAAGAAGCGAACTTAAACTTACACTTTCTCTTCAAAAGGAACCCCAAGGGTTAAATTCAGTTAACATGACATGGACACATGCCCTCCAGGCCAAATCTTTCTTAAACACTCCTTGTTTTTTTTTAATGTCTGATTTGGTTTGTTTCTTTCAGAATAAAACAAATTATAATACAACATCAATATTGGCCCATCTCCCCTAGACTGGATCACAAGACACCATCCTCTCATATGAAACCATAGTGTTCTAATTCTACAGTGTCTTTGGCCCTTGTTCATTTATGATTAATAGATTCAAAATTCCAGCCTCAAAAATTCAAATGATACTAAGGGGTGCTAACCCTTGACTAACATAACTACCTCTATATTAGTTATTTTTCTGGTGCTGTGATAAAATATCATGACTAAAAGGTAGCTTAAGGTAGGAGGAGTTTATTTTGGCTTACAGTTCCAGAGGGATAGCATCTATAATGATGTGCGACTGGTTACATTTTGTCAGCATACAGAGAATAAAAGCAGGAAGCAGGAAGTAGGAAGCATCTATTATCCTTCAAAGCCCACCACCAATGTTGTGCAAGCAAGCCATCACATCTTGAAGGTTCCATCATGTCCTCCAAAAGACCAATATCTATCAATATGAGCATTTGAGGGAAATCTCTCATTCAAACCACTAGAACATCCTTCTACTAAGGTATTCTGGGCTATCCCAAGTAATGTCTTATATCCTGCCTCTCCTTAGTGTGAAGGGAGGGATACACTCAGCTCTACTTAGCTCAGAAGTAGCCAAGAGTAGTTATTACACCATTCTCCAAAGAATTGAATCCTGAATCACTGAAGGGGAGAATGTTATAATAAAAATAATTATTCATGTTAAAATAAACATAAAAATGTTGGTCCTTACCTTTTATAGTTCAAGAAGATGCTATGTGTATGCTATGGAAGAAGAAAAGATTTCAGTGTCTTTTCTAGCTGGAAAACTAGTCTTGAAGCATTACCTAGCACTGGATCCAGTATGCTACAATACCAATCTACCAGGCAAGATGTGCTCACTGGTGAAATAGCATCATGGAATGTTAAATTTGAAATCTACTTCACAATCAAGGATTTTCCCCTTGTATTGTAAACATGGTCAAAACTCATGGTTAGGAAAGTCAGAAGCCCAAGGGGAAAACCAATGAATGTTTCATTAAATGTCATATTATTAAACTGCCTTCTAAATATTATGTTTATAGCCATAGATTTGTGCTGCCTTCAGCCTTCATTTTAAAAAGCTTCTTTTTGCAGTGGGTAGTAATTAATGAAGAGATTCAGAGTGCTGAGAATAATAGACTTTGAGTGTTTAGTCATAGATAGGGCATCAATCCTGTCACACTATCCCCGGCTCGAGGAGCATCATAGGGATAGAAAGAATGAAAGAGAATGGGGATGAGGGCTGTGAAGTGCTGTCCAGCGGACATGACATGCTGATTGTACATACAAACCTACAACAGTTATTTTCACCTGCACAGTACCTATACAAGTTTAAGCCAGATAAAAGTTACATCATGGAGGAGGTTGTGTCTTCCAAGTCTCCACTCCAAGCTGAAGAGCTATCTGAGTTTGCCTTCTAATCTTGTGATGTGAACCATGACCAAAAGCAACTGGAGTGGAAAGGGTTTGTTTCATTGAACAACTGACATTTACAGACCATCAGGAAGGGCAATCAAAGCAGGTGCTTGGAAGCATGAACTGAAGCAAAGGTCATGGAGGAATGCTGTTTATTGGCTTGCTCCTCATGGCTTACTTAACCTGCTTTCTTCCACAACCCAGGTCCATCTGCCCAAGAGTAAAACTACCCTCAGTGGGCAGGACCTTCTCATGTCAATTGTCAATCAAAAATAGTACCCTATAACCTTATTTACAGGCAATCTAATACATGCATTTTCTCTGGTGAGGTTCCTTTTTTCCAGATGACTCTAGCTTATGTAGGGTTGACAAATCAAAATTAAAACAATCATAAATCAATTAACCAAAGACTGGAGCTATGAGCAGTTGATGGCTAACAATAGTTTCAGGAGTCATCCCAGGCCTTTTGTCCAGGGAAAGACTGGCACTCCGAATTCTGTGACAAGAATGGATGATAATGGCAATACTGCCCAAGGATGAGAGCAGGATATTCTTGAGAACAGCTAGAAGGCGAATCATGCCCAGAAGTTACTATAGCTTATCCCTCAATATAAAAATGCCTGGGAATAGGAAGTGGAAAACTCACCCAGGGAGAGAATTTTTTGCCCTGTCTAAGTCTCTTATTTAGAAAGTCCAGTGCAATTGATGAAGTAGGGACTTCCCAGTCATAGCTCAATGGTAAAAATGCACAGTTTGATGATATCATTTATATCTGTTGTTAATTGTTCTTCACTTGAAAGCACATCTAAAAGGAGACTCTACTGTGCCTGACTCTCTTCATCAGAAACTCCAGTTGAGTCACTAAACAAGGCTCCCCCAACCTATTTCTGCTGGATATATGTAGATTTGATGATAGTATCTTTGATTTGCTCTCTTGGTTACAGTACTATGGTGAGAATTCTGAAATGTTGGGTTCTTTAAAAAATAGAGAAATATTACAAGGATATGATTTCATTTTAATCCCAGATGTGGGAATATGGAGCTGCTTCATATCAGCTGACTCTGATTTTCCTCGTGCTCTAACAGAGACATGGTTTTTCCAGCTGCAGATAATTTCTGCCAGTATGCGATATGTGGAAATCTCAGAGAGTTTCAGGGGGTTTATAAATTCTAGAGCCCTAATAAGTGAGGTTGGTGGTTGGTGGTCATTCCGGGGGTTGGGTGCGGTTTGTTCATAGTCATACTCAAAGAAGAAACAAGAAGAAAGAAAATAGTTCGAAGATCTCTATTTCTCTCTATATATCCTTCTCTCTCTCCTATCTATTGTTGGGGGGTGGAACTGGGAGTGGGGACTGATAAAAGGAAGAGAAAAGAAGAACCCACAAAATAGCAAAAGACTGGCTACAGGATGCTCCAGTTGGTTTGCGCTCTCTGTGTCGACTCAAACTCTCTGATATTTGCTATTTGCTCATTTACTTTTGTCTGCTACCTGCTTAATAAACGAATCCATTTCAAAGCTAAAGCCCTGCTATTGTAGCTCATTCTCTGGACCCACATAGAACAATTCCTCTTTCTGCTTCTCTACCCCAGGTGCTCCTTCCTGTGCCCTACTCCTTCATAAGTGCTTTTTGTCTTGCAGGCAAGGAAGCCAATGACAGCTACCTCCAGGTAGCTACAATTGCTCTTGACATCTGCCTCTGAGTGGCTAGTGTTTCTCACTCCACCCATTGCCCTCTTTGACTTCCACATCACCAGTCAGACCACAGGCCTGATTAGGATGTAAGAATGTGCTCCTTCATCTGAATAACAATCATGAAGGTGTAATTCTGCATGCCATTCTTTAAATCTCCATCAGTTTTTCCAAATACCCTTAGACTTTGAATGGAATAGTATCTCTCCTAATCATAAAAGGTGTTGTCATACCCAAAGATACATTATAGGTTACATAGTTACGCTATACTCTTTACAAATCTCCACACCCCCAAAGCCCCTTTCTCCTTTCCAGAAACTTTCCTTAGCCCTTACCTTGCTTTAGGTTTCCAGAGCCCTTTGTATCTTATAAGTGAATGTAAAATCAGATTGTCTTACACTTGTTCATAAACTTTTTCATCTTTCCTTCAATGAGTGGCACTTAAGATTTATTTATATTTATTTTCTGCATATGAGTACTTGCTTTTATGTTATACACCACATGCATGACTGGGCTAACATGGGCCAGAAGAAGAATGTCATTGGTGTGTTAGGAAATGAACCAGGGTCCCCTAGAAGAGTAGCAAGTGTTTTTAACCACTGGGCCATCTCTCCAGACCCTCTACTCAGTATTTAATTTCTTTTAGAAGCTTTAGCATAAGAATAACTTCTAATGTGGAGCCTTGAATTTGCCTGTAGAGATAAAGGATAGATAGATAGATAGATAGATAGATAGATAGATAGATAGAGAAAGAAAGAATTAGGTAGAGAAGTGAAAATCTACCCACTGTGTCCCTTTCACCTGCCCACGTCCACACTTACCTTAGTAAATGGTTCTAAGTCAGAGTGATGTCTGTGCCATAATGTTTGAAACATTTTGTCACATACATATATTATATATGTTATATATTATCACTTTATCATTTTTTATTGTATGTATGCATGTGCAGCCTGTGTGAAGGTCCTTGCTTTCTGCCTAGTTTATGACTGGGTCTTTTGTCCACTGCTGTGTATGCCAGGCCGGCTGGTCCATGAGCTTCTGTGGGTCTTCTTGCACCTGTCTCTCATCCTGAGGCAACAGCACTGGCACCGGAGTCACCAATGCATACCACAGCGCGTGGGTTTAAGTGGGTTCTGTGGCTTTTAAAATCAGGCCCTTATGTTTGTGTAGCAAGCGCTTCACCTACAGAGCCTCCTTCCCAACCGTGCTTTGTAGTTTCAGAGGTCACACAATGGTGTACAAGGAACAGTGCTTCTCTCCTCCACCCCTACGCCTCAGTTTCCTGATCTCCCTCCTGTGACAGAGTATCACTCTTTCTTCCACATCCTTTCCAAATTGGTATATGCATATACCAGCATGTGGTTCGTCTAAAGTCCTTTGTCCCTCTGCAGAATCCTGTGAATGCAGTGTCACCTTTGGGTAACAGAAGCATCCTGAGGGTGACATACAATACATAGTGGGCATTCCCTTTGAGGCTCAATTCCAGAAGCTAGAAGACAGAATCATCTACTGTATTTCTTAGGGGAACATGAAGTCTGTGCACACTTATGCAGGGCTGAGTTTGACGAAGGTAGTGTAAATCTCCCAACCTATCTCCCTCCTTTTGCATTACCAGCCTTTGACTTCTCAGTGGTGACTGACTATTAATTACATAGACTGAGTTTTTCAGTGAACTATCTAGACCATGGAGCTTTTTCTCTTTGTAGCACCAGTCCTCCATTCACCCCAGAGGCTCGCCTGGGCAGCCCCAAGGAGACCTCCACCCCCATCATTCCCCTCTAGCCAGTTCCAGCTCCAGGCGGGTGCTTTGGTTTGTCTGAGCTAGGGTACAGTTTGCAAAAAAAGGCTGTGATTTTGTGGGAGTTGAGACTGTGCAGCAGCCATTGTTTCCTGGATTAGAGCTTAGGCATTCCTAGTCACACCCAGGCTCAGGCTCCAGGAGCATGAAGAAACCCTATTTACCAGCATTCACTAGGCCGCTGGGTGTTATTTCAGATGCAGAATAATTAGCAATATGCCCAAGAAGCAACAAAGCCTTGAATGGTATTTAGTGACAATTATTCAGCCAAACCATTGCTTACTATTATAGGGGCTTATTAGCACCAAATTGTTTCGATAGGAAGTGGCATCAGCAATAAAAATAATGGCTGCAGCTTGCTGTGCAATCCCAGAGTCAGCAGAAAGGGGCTGGAATGTATGCATGTCTCTTTTACATCCCCTAGAAAAATGCGAGGGTACCCACTGGGATGTGTTGGCAGCAACAGGAACTGACTCAGGTGGCGCAGGGAGGGAGAAGGCGGGGCTGCTCTCTGCCAATCACTAGTTATTTTCTCTTCAAGTTTGTTTGCTAATGCTGGGAAGGACTGCACATACAGAAGAACTTTCTCTGCTTACCTGTGCCTCGGTGTACCCGTTCCCTGCTCTGTTTACCCCTTGCAGGGAGCAAGCACACCAGGCAGGGAACAAAGTAGCATCCTTGAACTCAACTCATCTTTCGGATACTTGTACTTCTTGTACTTAGAATGTGACTACTGGAGGAGACTTAACGGGAAGTCTTAATTGTACAAATCAAAATGATTAACGCTCTAAAAATGTCTTTTCACTTATACAAGGTCACAACTGGACTAGTCTGAAAATCTGGGCGGATTAGGTATTCCTGTTTTCTACATTTTCTGGGCAGCCCGGGTTGGAGCATCTAGTTTCCTCCACGGAGGCAGAGAGCATCAGTCTGCAAGCCACATTTTCAGGCTGTAAGTAACTTGAGCATGTTGTGGTTTGGAACCTGGTACCTGGAACAGGATGCCCGATTCCATGGCTTAGCATCAACCTAGCATCCACCGCTATGCTACCGTAATATTCTATTGAGTATATGTACCACATATTTGTTATCCATTTACAGCTTGCAGGTGAGCATTAGTGCTCTTGCTCAGTTTAGGGCTGCACTTCTCTCAGACTGGGGGCGCGGGGGCACTGGTTGCTTAGGGACCTGCCCCCCTCCTTAAGGGGACAGTTCTGACTGACTTTGGGAAAAATGGAAGTATCACAACAATGGAACTTGAGATTTACATAAACAGGGAAATAATTAATAAACAAATGAAGTATAGCGAGGATGAATGGAAACCCTTATTTTCTGCCTTTTAAAAAAGTCAACTTACATAACCCCTCTCTGAAGGACCGTTGACAGTGACTGGTGGCTGGACGAAGGCCTGCTACTCTCCACGGTGGTGGTGTGACCATTCATCAGTTGTCCATGCTGCAGTGACTAACCCCCACTCAAGGATACACAGGAAGCTCCGTTTAAACAAATGGGCCATACACACAAGAAATACATGAAAGTAGGAAGGGATCGTGGGGATGAGAAATACTTTAGCAGGAGGGGGAGGAGGATCAAATAGGATAATGGGGTTAACTTATTCATTTTATGCATTGAATAAATACATTATATCCATGGACAAAACTGTCAAAGATTAAACCATTGAAAAGATTTACAAAGAGTTGAACACTTTGCAGGTCAATCCCCTTGTTTTCTGCAAATAACACATAGCTTATGGAGCGTCTTGAATAATGACCTTTGAACCGAGTACACCAAAATTTCAGTGCTTGATTCTCTGGAGACAAAGACTTGATAGAAATATCTAGAAGATTTATTTTATTAAGCTATAGCTAGGTAAAAGAGTAATTCATGAATCGATACTAAAATCTTTCTATCAATAAAGAGCAGAAGGGCAAAAATAACAAAAAAAAAAAAAGCACAGACTTAAAAAAAAAGTGCATCCAGAATAAAAGTGATGTGGTTGGTTATGCAAATATGTTTGCAGGTTTCAGTAATAAATGCTACATGAGCCTTAGTCTTCTTTGGCTGGTATTACAAAATACATCAGGGTGAGTGACTAATATAACAGAAATATAGTTTTACATGTCTGGAGACGTAGGGGGTCAGAGTGGTGAGCTCTATGGGGGGTTCTGCCCCAGGCTTGCAGGGCTACCTCCTCACTGTGTGCTTACATCTTCTCCTCAGGAGTATATAGAAGTTTTCTCGCCTTTTATCTACTTACAGAATCCCATCATAAGAATTCTACCTACAAGACCTCCTATAAAGCTAATTACCTCCCAAAGGCCCAATTCCAAATGCAATCATCATGTTGCAGGTTAAGGCTTTAACATGAGTTAGGGGAGCTATAATACAAAATACCTTTCAGTTCACATAGCCAAGTAAAATAACATTTTAGAAGGTCAAATGCAGGTCTTCGTTAAATTAAGAAGAAGACTCAGTGTAGACAAGAGAGAAGGCCATGAAGCACGGCCTAGCTTCTAAAACAAAGGAACTGGTTCCTCCAGGTTATGGGATTCATGCCAGGAGAACCCTTGTGGGGCAGACTGACTGCAAAGCAGTTGGCTTCCCAACATCATAAAGCGTTCAGATGGGAGGTGCTGTGACTTTTCAAAATAATAATGCATACTAAAGAGAATGTGAAACTTTGACTCCTAATAACTTTTCTGCTATTCAAAGTCCCATACAGAAGCAACCGGTCAACTTCACAAGATGGTTCATACTTAGTGTCTGGATGCTGGCTCTGGGGGAATTTACTAGGTAGCTTTCTGTACAAAGTAGCCACGACTGACCTCAGTTTGCAGATACCATCCCCAGGCAGAACCCACACCTTGGGAACAATTCCAGCCTTGCTTAGATGGTCTCACTGGGTTTGACACTAAGTTCTTATGAAGCAATGGATTAAAACATTGACTACATTGAATCAGTTTCGACTCTGCTTGTGCTCTGTCTGCCACTGCCTCCGCTTTTCCAACTTCTCTAAGTAGAAAGGAGAGCCATGCTGATGTTTTCACAAATTAATAATTAATGCAATACAAGTAAAAGGGCCAAGTCTCTTGCTTTGTACAAGAGACTGAGGCCGACTGGATAAGCAAAGTGAAGCACCTGGCAGTCCTTTCGTCCCTGGTCTAACACCTAAGGGAATGTAGTTGACTGGATGTTCCATCCAATAAGACCACACCTACTCCAACAAGGCCAAATTTCCTAATCCTTTCCAAACAGTCCATCAACTGGGGACTAAACATTCAAATACATGAACCTATGGGGGCTATTCTTATTAAAACCACCATCATAGACCAAACACATAGTGGATGAAAAAAAAATAAATTTAAAATGGCAACTCCACTGATAATAAAAGGAGCCAGAACAATTTAAGACCAAAGCCTTTAAAAAGTTCCAGTTGCAGAGCAGATGCAGGAGAGGTCAGAGTCTCTGGTTCTACTGGAGCCCTTGGCATCACTCCTAGAAGCAAGTTTATATGACAGTCTTACCAGATCCCATGGATTGCCCTCAAGTTGGGGAGGGATACATCAAGAGCACTGGAGCCTCTAGAGTGCATAGGTGCCTAAATCCAGACTGAAACTTCTTCACCACCATGATCTTGTTAGAAACAGGAAACACATCCAGGAACAGTGGACTAATTGTAATCAGGGGGAGGTAATTATCATCAGGAAGAAACAAGGATTCAGAAAAACAGAGGACTCAGGAAATACACAAACAAGATCCTCTAAGGAAAACGGGAGGGTGAGGAGGAAGGGAAGCCATGGAGTCTCTGAGGGAACAGTGACCAGCTGGGCCCTTGTAAACTGAAGGAACCTCTGTACATACAGAACCCCCTCCCCCTGCCCCAATCCAGAAAACAGGAGAAATTATATAAAAAGACAACTGAGCTGCATTTAAGCTTTTATATAATGAAAGCTAAATTTAATTATTAATAGGAATAAGTATTTAGTCTGAGATGACCCAAGAGTTCTTCAATTGTACACGGAATGCACAGAGGTTGGGGTGAATCTCAGTGAACTAGCAGAAGTGGGGAAGTGAATGGTTTGTGTAGAAGGAGAAAGAGTAGGTAGAGAGGGGATACTGTGGATAGGGCTGACATTGTGTTCTAGGAATAGCCAGAGGCCAGCCTGCTGGGGTGAGCAGATGAAGCCATGGGAGATGTGTTAGAGTGAGTTAAAGAAAGTCAAGTAAAAGAAAGCTGATCCCCTCTCCCCCTCTCCCCCTCACTCCCTCTCCCCCTCTCCCCTCCTCCTACTCCCTCCTAACCCCTCCTCCTTCCCCCCTCCCCTTCCCTCCTCTTTCTTTCTTTCTTTCTTTCTTTCTTTCTTTCTTTCTTTCTTTCTTTCTTTCTTTCTTTCTTTCTTTCTTTCTTTCTTTCTTGCACATACACACATTTCAATTAAAGGTACCCAAACTCTCTACATCATATACTTAGATCACCACAAAGTATTATATCATGTTCCATAAATAAACACAATTATAGTAACTTAGTTTTAGGTGTTTGTTTGTTTGTTTGCTTGATTGCTTTGTTTGAGACATGGTCTTACTGTGTAGAGATAGTGGCCTGGAATTCACCTGGGTAATTCAGTCTAGTTTTGAATTTATGATTTTCTTGTGTCCATATCCCAAGAGCTAGGACTTAAGTTATGTTCTACTACATTTATTTATAGCTCAGTTTTAGCATCATCATTTCTGCTGAATCTCTGGTCATAAAAGAGAAACTATGGGATTCATCATTCTGTTGTGTGGTCCAGAATGACAGAGATAGTGATGATGAAATGTAGTCATATTTTAAGTATGTAGTAAAGTCTGGGATGATAGAGTTGACCTTAGCTGACAAATAACACCCCGCCATCATATATATTATAGGGGGTGGAGCCAATGATCACAGAGGCCAAAAGCTATGTAGGTGGCAATAATATATAGAAATCCTCTATGAAATAGAAAACGATATCAAGAACAAGTAGTCAGATGCAAAAGACGACATAGTGAAGAAAGAAAATAAGGTATTAGCAAGCCTACAACTAAGGCCTAAGTAAGGCTAAAAATAATTAATTTCAAATGTGACTAGTCAGTTTGGTTGAGTGCCTCATTTCAAACATGTTTAGCACCACATCGTCAGGTAATGAATGTTTTGACCAGATCTGTGGGTGAACCAGTAGTATATGGTGGCATAAGGGAAGTGTATGGGGGTTGGAGAGATTTTCAAGCTAAGTCACAAACTTAAGTGGGGAAAAGGCTGATAATCCCAGTGAGGGAAGGGTCTATGGGATTTATTGAGGTTTAATCTTGGAAGAGGAGAGACAATGGTTATAGAGCAGGTGAATGGAAGGTTAGTTTTTGGACATTTGACTTCACACCCATCACAGTTATGAAACAGAATATCTGTGCTATATTGTAATTTATAATGATATATAATTATTATTATGAATTATACTATCTATAATTTCCATCTACCTATTCAACCACCCATGCATCTAATGTCCTTTTAAAGATCCTTAAATGTCTTATAATTGCCTAGGTGATAAGGGTTCTGAGAAACAAAAGGATACTTCTTTGTTATTTATAATAAGCCATCTTCAACCACTCCTGAGTATATGATCTCTTGAATATACTCCTAAGGATTGAAACTGGTTTCTAGAAGAACCAGAAATGTGATTTGAGTGCAGAAAATTTCCAGTCTCATGCCTGGGAAGAGTTGGAGTTAGTTGAAGATCAATGATCAGTGATTCAATCGCTCATACCTCTGTAATGAGTCCTTCTAAGAAGCATGAAAGGACCATGTTCCATAGTCAACATCTGGAGGTCCTGAGAAAGCAATGTGCACAATAGGTATCTCTGTGCCCTGGTCCAGGCATACTTCAAAATGGCTGTTTCTGAGTACTGTCCTTTATAATCAATGGACAATAAAATCAATTCCATCTTTCCTGGATCCTGTAACCCACCCCCAACAAACACTCTAACTTGGGTGGTGGGTTCTGTAATCATCCATATAGACTCAATAAGAAGCACAGAGAACAGTCTTGAATTTGATTGACACCTGAGTTCTGGAGAGGGGCAGTCTGATGAATCAGCCCTTCAAGCACCTCCCTTGTGTATGTATGTGTGTGGGGAGGTACTTTTAGAATAAGATGAACTACACCCTCCTAGTGCCAGAAGATTGCTTGGTATGGAGAAAATGACTCTTCCTCCCCCTACACTTTGGCAACAGGAGTGAAATCTTGATACAAGGACAGAAGAAAAGGCCAATATGATAAGGATATGGGTATGCAAGAATCTTCAGGATTTTAGGGGGAGACACAGTAACACTTTATAGAACGTAGTGAATCTAAGGAAGAAAAATATTCCTTATCCATTTGGGTTCCATGCGAATGCTTTTTACATTGTTCATATGACACATTCATTTGTTGAACACTGCCCTGGGTGATGGCATGATGGTGATTTACATTTCCATTTATATTTTCCAGGATTAAATAAATAAAATAAAAACATATAATGCTGCAAACACAACTTGAAGATATTTACTGAGTCCCCGCCATATATCAGACAGAATGCCAAACCTGGCCATGGAAGAGTCTAGAGACAGCTTTTGCTCTGAAGGATTTCCAAAGAGATGTGTGAACCCACATGGAACAACACAACATAATATGGTGTGATAACGGAAGTATGCATAGCATGAGATGGGAACACCAAGGCAGCATGTACATGTTCTAACTGTGGGAGGCCAGATGACAGATGGAGGTGTGTGCTCTGGAGAAGGAGGGTTGCGTCAAGTGGCTAGACTTCTGCTTTCTCATTTAGGATGCAGTGACTAAACATTCACCTCACAGGTTGCACACAAATGAAGTAAAATGGCATCTATAAAAAGACAGGCACACAGTGGCATTCAAATTTGGGTGCTTTTCTCCTTCCTCTGACTCACATCAGAAGCCTGGAAATTACATCAAGTAGATGTTTCCATTTTTTCCAGGTTAGAAAACAACAATCAGAAACCCCAGAGGTAAATTACTCCCTCAGTATGACTGACAGAGCCTAGAGGAAATAGGTCTGACACCACAGTGGATGCTCTTTAAGGTACATGGTACCCACAAGGAGCATGAGGCTTAGTCATATCCAGTTCCCTCTGTTGTAATGATGCAGAAAGTGGGCTTTGCTTCTTACAGAGATACTAGGCTTTAGGTGTGCAATGAGCTGATCATCACCATGACCCAGAACGACAATCTCCTTGTCTGTCTTTCCATCCCTCTGTCCTCACATCAGCGTCAATCAGTCCGTGGTGAACAGAGGATCTGGCCTGATCTGTGGGAGCTACTTTTGAATATTCATCATCATCTCATAACATGCGTGTGATGCTGTCAGTATGTGGATAAAACTTTTGTATATTTTCATGAATTGAAATGTTACAAGGAGATACATGTGAGAAGTAGTCGTGGGACTGAAAGTCCATTTCCCATGTTCTAACATATGGGAGAGAGGCAGGAACTTCTAGGAACTCTGAAAATCTCAAGGTATTCAGTGCTGGAAGCCAGTGAAGCAACCAGCACATCTTCTGTGAAGGACCAGCACAGACAAGCTATACACCTCAAGGTCAGTGGGGATCCGCCCAAGCCAAGCTGACAAAGGGGACTCTCCAAACACCACCTGTTAATCATCCACTGCAGATTGAATACCAGTAGAGAGGAGTCCCACGTGACACTTGTTACACATGGTCCCACTAGCCTACTGCCCTGTACACAAACTTTGGTTTATGTATTAGTCATGTTCATTGTTAAGCAAAATGTCTGTCATTATTTATTAAACATGGAGTGAAGACTGTAGGGGTCCTTCTGCTCTCTGCAGTTCACTAAGCCTAAAGAAAATGCAGCTCCTTGTCTGGGCTACTCTAGGCCTTCATTTGGTGGAGTCCCTTGGGGATTAATCCATCACCAGAAGATTCTGATTTATAGAACTGTGGAAGCCAGAATGATTCTACAGTCTGCTTAGTTTTTTTTTTTTTTTAATACAAACAATCATTATTTGTTTAAAACTAGGCACAGCTAAGATTTACTCCCATCTTTTAACACAGAATAACGAAAAGGATACTAACTCTATAGGTACATTACTAAGGTATGGTGGTTGGGATGAGAATGGCTCTATAGGCTTATATATTTGAAAACATGGTTCCGGAGTAGTGGAAATGTTTGGGAAGGAATAGGAGGTATGGCCTAATAGAGAAAATGTGTCACTGGGGTGGGTCTGAGGTTTCATAAACTCACATGTAGTGATGAATTGTTAAACCAATTGAGCTCCTGGTAGCTCACGAGCTCACTGCACCCACCCAAGAGCTTTGGATTCATCAATGAAAGATACATATGTTAGTGATATTTTTAATATGCCTTGATTAGTTCAAAGGCTGGGCACTTCCAAACCTCCCCAGAGCTAGCACATACTCTCCTCTGGTATTCTTGAATTAATTTTTACTAAATCTATATTTTATATCTGCTACCTCAGACACAATTGTGGGAGTGGCCCCTGGAACCACTTTCCCAGATTCTTTCATGTGAGTGAACCTTTAAGTCTAACCTTTCTGCTTCTCCCTCTTAGTCCTTTGTTGGGAAATTTAAATATCCAGCCTCTGCCTCCCTGCCCAGCCATTGGCCATTGGCAACTTTATTTCCCAATCAGAATCAACTGGAGGCAAGCTTCTTTTAGCCTATGTGCGGGACACTATAAACATGTTTTTTGGGGGGTAACATAATTGACATGAGAACACAAGCATATGCATACCATTCCCTGTTAGTGCTCTCTCTCTGTGTCTTTCTCTGTCCCTCTCTGTCTCTGTCTCTGTCTCTCTCTGCCTGTCTCTTTCTCTCTCTCTCTCTCTCTCTCTCTCTCTCTCTCTCTCTCTCTCTCTCTCTCTCTCTCTCTCTCTCTCTCTCTCTCTCTCTCTCTCTCTCTCTCTCTCTCTCTCTCTCTCTCTCTCTCTCTCTCTCTCTCCCTATCTCTGACTCTTTTCTTCTCCCTATACCTCTCTCCCTCTCTCTCTGCCTCACACTGTGGATAAGCATGTAAACTCTCAGCTACTGTTCCCGCGTCTTACCCACCCACTCTTTGCCATGCTTCTTACCTTTTGGTAGTGGATTCTAATCCTCTGAAACTACAAGTCCCCAAATTAAACACTCTCTTTTATAAGTTGCTTTGGCCATGATGGTTTACCACAGCATTAGAAAAGTAACTAAGATATAAGGCTAAGAAACATCAAGTACTCTGGCTTCTAAATTACATTGGCCCACTGTCCCTTGGTCTAGGAGGTCTCTGATCATTAGAGACCAGATGATTCCTCAATCAGGCAGTCTCATGTCCCCTTTGAGTTATGTTCCTCCTGTTGTAAACATAATTGGATGAAAGTCAGAAATCAGCTTCTTAATGCCTTTCAGGCCAGTGTCATAAGCACAGTAAAGCCAGGGAATATTTCTCATCAGTAGAAGTGTTACTTCTAAACACTGCTGTGCTTAGGAACATTCAAATTGCCACATTACGTTAGCTTCATTTTTTACTGTCAGTTTTTGGTAGTGGTGGTTTGTTTTCTTTCTTTCTTTCTTTCTTTCTTTCTTTCTTTCTTTCTTTCTTTCTTTCGTTC
>CACVCL010031233.1:0-34551 GCA_902729485.2 Mus minutoides
AGAGAGTGCTAGCTTCTGCCTTGAGGAGTCCTCAGATCTAAGAAGAGCAAGTAGTCAGTCTTTGGAAGTATGCAAACTGATGAAGGAGGAAGACACATCTACTCAAGGGAAGAAGTCCTATGGTTCCACATGACAGGGAGGGGAGAGAGGCTTCAGGAGTTTGGACCCTAGGATTGCTGTGATTTTGAGGCCAGCCCAGGTTACATAGTGAATTCTAGGGCACCAATCTGAACTACAGAGTAAGGCTCCGTCTCAAAAAAAAAAAAAAAAAAAAAAAAAAAAAAAAAAAAAAAAAATAGAAAGAAAAAAAAAAATCCCCACCACTACTTAAAACAGGTGAGGTAGCTCTCAGGAGGTGAGGAAGGAAGTGAAGTTCACCCTTGACAATGAAGTGAATTTGAAGCCAGCCTGGTCTATATGAGACTCTTTAAATATAAATAAACTGGTTAATTATACTAGTAATTATAACAAAAACTTTCATCATGAATTTTGAAAGAAACAAACATTCAGTCATTTAAACTACAACACACACATTTTATCACACTTTTTTTTCTTTTTTAAAAGAGGACTTCAGTTACACAAGGCCCATAATCACACAGCGTGGTCTGGAACCCACCAGGCTGGCCCCCTAACCTAAAGGACCCATCTCACCTCAGCCTCACTAGTTGCTAGGATTACAGGCATAAGCCACTACGTTCAGTCTTACCACAGCTTTTTACAACAGAAAAACAACAACAAAGTTTTACATCATGACACGGATAATAGAAGCTCATCCTGGCTGTTGAGGAGACCTGGGGTGAAGTGCCCATGGATATGGGGAAGGAGGTTGGGAGGGAGGGGACAGGCCAGGCATTCCAAGTGAGGAGGGGGTCTATGCAAATGAAGCAAGTAGCCCAGCAGAGGCTCTGCCCACAGCTCCATCCTGCTCTGCTCTCCCACAGGTGTCAAGAGGAATGTCCCTTTGGAACGTTCGGTTTCCTGTGCTCTCAGCGCTGTGACTGCCACAATGGAGGTCAATGTTCACCAGCCACAGGGGCCTGTGAGTGTGAGCCTGGCTACAAGGGCCCTAGCTGCCAGGAGCGGCTATGCCCTGAGGGCCTGCATGGCCCAGGCTGCACCTTGCCCTGCCCCTGTGACACTGAGAACACTATCAGGTATGAGCTATGGACAGGTAAGCTTGGGGCAGGGGGCTGGGTGGGCCCCTGATGAAGAAAGGCTTCCCAGGCTGTGGCTCCACCTCCAGGGTGGCCAGCTAGCCAATTGGAAGAAGGAGCTGGGCCTTTGGTGCTTTTGATCTCTCTAATAAAAAGTGAAAACTAATGCCACCAGTCCTTAGGTCACCTGCCACCTGTTCTTCATGTTCAGCTACTGGGCTTCACAGTGGTTATTCTCAAGCCTCACACACGAGGAAGGGAACAGCCTTAGTGACCCGCAGAAGCAGGGGACTAGGATTGGATAGTTCTAGGGACTGAGATGGGGTGACAATGCTCATGGTGTGGTGGCTGGTGAGCTATCTTGGAGAGTCCTCTTGACACTGAACATCTAAGCAGAGGTTGGAGCCATAGAAAACCCATCTGGGACCAAAGAGGCCTAGTGGGGCAGGAGAAAGGAAAGAGGTCAGCCTCTGTGCCCAGGGCAACTTGAAAACATAGGACAGTTGCTAGTCTTACTCCTGCTTCTAGAGACGTCTAGGCCTGAGAAACAGAAGAACAAATGATCTCTGCCCCCTCCACCCCTTCCCCTTCCTTCTTACCACTCCAGCTGCCCCTGCTCTCTGTTAGTTAGGAAGGGGGCCTCTCTGCCCCAGAGTCACCTCACTGCCCTCTCTCTGTCTGACTGCCTGTTTCTGTTATCAGGGTAGAAGGGGTGGGGCATCCCTTCTCCTTGCCTATGAATGGCCCAGGAAGACAAACTGCCCAGGCAGTGGATGCTGAGCAGATGGCCAGGCAGAGAATGCCTCTGCTCTGAGACTCCTCTTCACCACAGCGTTTGGCTTCTGGCAAGTCACCCTGGACCTCCTGTCAGTGCAAGCAGGGCATCTTGGCATGTATCAGCTTAGATAAATATGGTTCCTTTGTAGCATCTCAGAGGACTATACAGAGAGGGCTTAGAGCCAAGACAGCTGGTCTGTGTGTGACTTGAGTGCCCCCACAGGGCTGGGTTACAAGAAGGAAGCTCAGGTATCCTTAGGACCTCAGGTTCTGAGTATTCACTGGTATGGGCCCTTGCTGGCATATTTTTTTCCAATACAAGACACCTCCAATTGTGTCTCATAGCCCTGCTTGATGTCCTAATGATCAAAAATTCCATCAGCCAGACCATGACACACAATTAAGTGTATAACACACCTAGTGTCAGAGGTTGAGAGATGTTAGAGTAGAAATATATGTACCTGGCTCTGCTGGGTCCCAGTGTATGACACAGTAGTTGTGACCTGAGATATGTGCATAAAAGATCACAAGAGACCACCATTTTGGGCAGGGAGGACATCCTAGAAGAGGTGGCCTTTTTCCTGAACTGAAGGGCAGGGTGAGAGATCTAAGGATCCCAAGTATGGGAACGAGAAACCAGTTCACCTACTCCATACGTGGAAGACAGCATGGGGATACTCATCCTTGCTGGGAAGCCAAGGACAGGAAGCAAGGAGGCTCCTGAGGTCCCCATTCAGGAAGAGTCCCCACCACAGAGATCCACTCAAAACCCAAATTAAAAGGCCATTGTTTCCCTCCCTTCCCCGGCAACTGCGCACTGCATAATTTATCTTTCTTCTGAAGGAGTCCTGCATGCATTATTAATCTGGAAGGACTCCCTCTTCTCTGTCGCTAATCTCAGCCCATCCAATATTAATGATTATTTGCTTTACCATCTTTAACGTGTGTCACGTTTTAAGGAGCTGCGAGGCAAGAGCCATCCTTAGGCATGGATCCTTGGATGGTGCCTGCCCTACCAGCTCTGGGCAGTACTCCAAAGCACTACCTCCTTGGGGAGAGCCTTGCCATAAGCCTGGGCCCTCAAGGGCGCCAGCAGCCTACCTGTAACCACTGTCTCGGCCTTCAGTGACAGGCATGGCTGAGTTCATCTTAAGCAGATGCATCCTTCTAGATAGTTCCGCCCCACTTGCTTTTTTTTTTTTTTTTTTTTTTTTTTTTTTTTTTTTTTTTTTTTTTTTTTTTTTTTTTTTTTTTTTGGTTTTTTGAGACAGTGTTTCTCTGTAGTCCTGGCTGTCCTGGAACTCACTTTGTAGACCAGGCTGGCCTCGAACTCAAAATTCCACCTGCCTTTGCCTCCCGAGTGCTGGGATTAAAGGCGTGCGCCACCACGCCCGGCCCTCCCACTTGCTTTTTAAATATTCCCCGTTCTCCTGTCATGCCAGCCTTGTGACTGAGCCCCTGACACATGTGCTGCTCAGTCTATATCAGGCAGCCCACCTGGTTTGGTCACACCGAACAGTCTTGTGCTCTATAGAATATTCAGCAGGGTCCCTGGCTTCCACCCATCAGATGCACAGCTCACTCCCAAGTTCTGACACCCAAAGATGATTCCAGTCAGTGCCAAGTCCAGGTAGGATAGAGAAAGCAAGATGTCTGAGGTGAGAACCTCTGGTGTAACTGAATTCTTACAGCTCTTGGTGTTTAGAGCAGGCCTAATCCTTTGTGTGCTTAGCCTTTCTCCCCCAAGATGCTTTGACTGGTTATAAATAGAGCCTTCTCTTGGTATATAAAGAAAGTAAAGACTTGCAACTAGGGGCTGATGAGATGACTCAGCGGGTAAGAGCACTGACTGCTCTTCCAAAGGCCCTGAGTTCAAATTCCAGCAACCAAATGGTGGCTCACAACCACCTGTAATGAGATCAGACGCCCTCTTTGGGTGTGTCTGAAGTCAGCTACAGTGTACTTATATATAATAATAAATAGATCTTTGGGCTGGCAGAGGTCCTAAAAGTCAATTTCCAACAACCACATGAAGGTTCACAACCATCTGTACAGCTACAGTGTACTCACATACATAAAATAAATAAATCTTTTTTTTTTTTTTTTTGGTTTTTCGAGACAGGGTTTCTCTTTATAGCCCTGGCTGTCCTGGAACTCACTTTGTAGACCAAGCTGGCCTCGAACTCAGAAATCTGCCTGCCTCTGCCTCCCGAGTGCTGGGATTAAAGGCGTGCACTACCACGCCCGGCAATAAATCTTAGAAAGAAAGAAAGAAAGAAAGAAAGAAAGAAAGAAAGAAAGAAAGAAAGAAAGAAAGAAAGAAAGAAAGAAAGGAAGGAAGAGAAATAAAGACAGACAAGACTTGCAGCTAGGGGTGCGCCTCAGTTGGTAGAGCATTTGCCTGGCATGCATGAGCCCCAGCATAAATTAGGCATGGTGGCACAGACCTGTAATTCCACAAAGGCAGAAGGATCAGAAGTTCAAGGTCATCCTTGGCTACATGGAGGACAGAATGGGTATCTTGAGCTCTTGTCTTAAACAAGGAAAATAGGGGCTGGAGAGATGGCTCCACCATTAAGAGCATTGAGTGCTCTTCCAGAGTTCCTGAGTTCAACTCCCAGCAACCACATGGTGGCTCACAACCATCTGTAATGGGATCCGATGCCCTCTTCTGGTGTGTCTGAAGACAACTACAGGGTACTCATAAACATTGAATAAATTATAGATAATTTAAAAAAAACATGGATGGAGGGAGGGGAGGAAAGAAGCAAGGGAGGACAGGAGGGAAGGAGAGAAGAGAGAAGGGGGAAAAGGGAGAGAGGGAGGGAAGGAGAGAGAGAAGGAGAAAAGGGAGAGGGGGAAGGGAGGAAGGGAAAGAGAGAAACAGGCAGGCAGAGGAAGAACCTATGATTCCAATCTTAAGGCACTTAAGCTGCAGGCACTGAGTTGGAGTTTGTTCCTCCTCCTGGCCTCAGATCTATTGTTAATCTCAAAGATGGGAGGAGAAAGACCACTGCTCAAACCATCGTGGCCATATTAACCTTCTTTATTCGTGTATATAGGCGGGCATCCTCCTCCTAAGGCAGGGTTCGAGAGGTCAGCATTGGAGGAGAGGAAGACAAGGTTTTTATAGCTCAGACGTAGGGGATTTCCAAATGGGGGATTTGTCAGGCGAACTAGGCAGGGTTACAGGAGCAGAACGAACATAAGCATGACACATTAGTCAGAATGACCTCCTGAAACAAAGACATGGTTGCCAGGTGGGCACAACAAGTTACCAGGGCAGTCATATAACCTTTTGAACAAAGGTAGGGTTGCAAGATGGTTATAAACATGGTTTTTTAAAACAAAGACATGATTGCCATTCCTGGAACAGGCAGAACAGAACCATTTGTAGTTCAGGTTACAGATGGGGCATAGCCTAATCCTTGAGAGGTTTATGATTAAACAGATAAAAATCTGCTTGTCTTTCCTATAAGATGGCTTTTAAGTCTAAGATGGAAGTGGGCTGGTCCTTCATTACCAAGCTAAGAAAATACCCTGATATATGCCTCTCCTCTCTGAGCCAGTCTTCTGAAAGAGAACCATGTTTCTTGTGGTCTTTGGAAGCAGAATGGAGGAGCAGTCATTAGAAGCTTTGCCTCATTTGCCCCTAAACTTGTGTAGCACTTGGGATAAATAGTGGCTTCCAGTCTCTGGCATACTTCTGAGGAGATAGGGCTCTAACCCCAGCCCAAGGAAGCCCTGTTCCCCTGCCCACCCACAGCCTCTCCCTGCTCCTTCCCCTCTGGCTAGCTGTTGCAGAGAAGTTATGGTTGCCCTGGGAAAGAGCAGGCTGGTGAGCTTTAGTTTCCTCCGTGGGCTCCGTGAAAACACAAAAGAGGCCACTCTCCTTCATAGATCATTCACCTTGAGGACAGTGTCTGAGTGTCAGGCCTCTTAAATGTTCCCTCCAAAATTAGATTGTCATAGATGAATTCCAGGAGCCACGATGGCAGATTACCTTTGAAAGATTTGATTTAGCCAGCAGATGCCACAGAGATAGAAATCTCATCAGGGCAAAAGAAAGGCAGAAAAGCCCACCCCTCGAAGCCGCTGCTGCATTGTGGAGCTTTCGGCTCCTGTTAGCTAGTGATTAATCTGTGTCTGGGGAAAAGGAAGAAAAGGGGAAACTTGATAAGAGAGGAGGCAGCCTGTGCATCAGTGATGGGGACTTTGGTCCGAGCCTCCCCTGGCACTGCCTGAACAGCCAGGTCACCCAGGGGAAGCGAGGCCTTCGCAGGCAGAAGAACTGCCATGAGTTCAAAGACAGCTGGTCTCAAAAAAAAATAAAATAAAATAAAGCAAAAGAAAAAAATCAAATCACTGTCTGCCGTCACTGTGCAGCACCTTTCCAAAGGGAAATTTAAATTAAGAAGTTAGATGTCCTGTTTCTAGAAATAGAATTGTAGGGCTTGGGATATAATTGAGCCTGCAGAGTTTGCCTAGAGTCTCAGTAATTGTTCTATTACTATAAAGTGACACTGGGACCAAGGCAACTTAGAGCAGAAAGCATGTTGTTGTTGTTTTTCAAGAAATGGTTTCTCCGTGTAGCCCTGGCTGTCCTGGAACTCACTCTGTAGAGCAGGTTGGCCTTGAACTCAGAGATCTTCCTGCCTCTGCTGGCTTTAAAGGTGTGCTCACCCACTTATCCGTGTGACCTTGGGTAGGTCTCTGAACCTCTGGGTGCCACCTGTAAAGTGGAGATTCACATTCCTACTTCACAGGTTTGTGGAAGATAAGAAATGTATGTGTGAGGTCCTTGGTACTTTCATAGCCTGGCCACATATTATTTATTATTATTCAAATTGCTTCCATTTTCCACCGTTATAAATAATGCTCTAGGGAACATCTCTGTGTATAAATCTTCCTCCACAATCACAGCTATTTCCTTAGGATAGATTCTTAGAAATGGAATTACAAGGCCGGGGTATCTGCATATTTTTAGGTCTCCTGATATGTAACCTCAGATTGTTTTGAAACCTTTACCAGCTTTTGAAAAGCTCGTCCATGTTTTGATAGAGAAAAGGTGATAGCCAGTTGTTTTGACTGGATGATTAATGAGATGAAACATTTTCTCAAGCGATTATTAGCTACGGGTGCTTATTATTCCAGAATTGTCTGCTCTGGTACACCCCCTCACTTTTAACAAGAACACCATGGCCCCCCAGAAGAGAGGCTAGCTGGGCTGCTCACCATTAGTCTGTTCATTAATTTGTTCTTTTTAAGCACATCATTAGGTCAGCATTTCCCCTGTGCCGAGAACCCCACTGGGCCCTGAGAGGTGACAAGAAGACAAGGCCCTCCCCCAGGGAGCTGAAACCTAGTGGGTGGACAGAAAACAAGCAAGTCAACAGACACAGAGAATAATTAAACACGGAGGCCTGGGACTAGCTCAGCCCACAGACTGCTTGCCTGGCACGCATTAAGCCCTAGGCTTGAATTTCAGCAGGGCCTGAACCTGTGGGAATGGTACACAGCTGTTAACTGTAGAGGTGCAGGGAGCAGGATCAAAAGTTCAAGGATGGAACCTGGTGAGATAGCCCAGCAGCTAAAGTTGCTTGCCACCAAGGTTAATGGCCTGAGTCCTACCCCGGGGACCCACTCACAAGAAGTTCCCTGAGCTTTACACATGGGCCGCGGCATCTGCGATCCCATACACTTACACATAAAATAAGTAAATAAAAATGCAAAAAAGTAAAGTTCAGGATCATCCTCAGCTATACAGCAAGTTTAAGGCCAGCCTGGGCTACATAAAGACCTGTCTCAAAAAGAAAATAATTAAATATGGTAACGCAATTGCATTCCTATGTGTGTAAACTGGACAGTGAGTATGATCTGGGAGGGAAAAGAGCTTGCAAGCTCTGTTACAGAACTCCAGGAAGCCCAAGTGGCCGGTCCTTTGGAGACAGCCATTGTCAGAGAGGCCACCCTTTCTACTAATGCTATTGTAACTACCAGTGCTCTACCATATGGAGAGCTACTGGTGTCATGGTTCCCTTCTCCCGTGTCCCCCTCTGACAGGAGCAATGAGAGCTCTGGACCTCAGAGTCTATAAGGCAAGGGAGAAAGGCACAGCTCTATGGTTTGGGCTCCGTGTAGTTTTATAAAGAGTATACACTGGGGATTTACTATGGGGGTGTACTACTGGGGAGGGGCTACCACTCAGTTGGCAGAGTCCCGGCCTAGCGTGCAGGAGGCCTGGGTTTGATCCCTAGCATTGCCTAAACAGGGCATGGTGGCACATGTTTGTTATCTTAGCCCTTGGGAGGTGGAGAGAGGAGTACCAGAAATTTAGTGTCACCTTTGTCTACATAGGGAATTCAAATGCAGCCTGGGCACCATGAATCCATCTCAAAAGAAAAAAAAAAGTGCTTGTTTGAGAATCAGAAGTCTGGATATTAACGCTGGTCCTTGCTGAATGACTTTAGGCAAATTACTTAACTATGAGTCTTCATTTCTGGGAACTACTGAGACAATATACAGCCATGTATCATCTCATAAACAAATAAGGCATGACTAACTTAACCACAGGGGTCCTTTGCTTTTACTACTGTGGACAGGCTGGGCTTGGGGTGGGCAAAGGAAGGGACACAGTTGCCAACCTGTCCTGTTCTTCCTTCTGTCCTCCATTCAGCTGCCATCCAGTTACTGGAGCTTGTACCTGCCAACCAGGCTGGTCTGGCCACTACTGTAATGAGTCCTGCCCTGCCGGCTACTATGGCAACGGTTGCCAGCTACCCTGCACCTGCCAGAATGGCGCTGACTGCCACAGCATCACCGGGAGCTGTACTTGTGCCCCAGGCTTCATGGTAAGTCAGGATGGGCCTCTCCCAGCCACCCTGCTCCCCAGGGAGACAGCCACAATCTAGAGTGTGACCCCTCTACCCAGGAACGAGGGGTAGGACTCTCTTTCTTTGTCATCTTCAGGCATAGTCTGTGACTGAGAGCCCTTGAAGCTGTTCTCTGAGGTTTACAGCTGCAAGAGTAGCTGCAAAAGGGCCTTAGTCTGTCACTGTCCCTGACTCTGAAAGTGTCTTCCTCTCTGACCAGCTCTACCCTGTCCTCTGTGCACACAATAGTTTTCACGGCATAATTACCCCAGCTCACATAAGCAGTTTGTAGTCTCCTTTTTGATTGTTTGTTTTAAAACAAGGGCTACTTACTATATATATTCCAGACTGTCCTGGAACTGGTCATATATATAGACTAGGTTGGCTCAAAAACACAGAGATATACCTACCTCTGTGATTAAAGGCATGTACTGTACTACCAGGCTCTCTCTCTCTCTCTCTCTCTCTCTGTGTGTGTGTGTGTGTGTGTGTGTAGTGGATGGATTTCTGTATTGGGGGGTGTATCCTGAGGACTGAACCCACAGCCTCCCACACTGAGGAAGTGCATGCCCTCTGAGCTCCAGCTCCAGCCCCATCCTTTCTTTTATTCACGTTTCTCTGCACTGGTTGGACCTCTTAGTTCTCAGATGGCTGCCTAGAGGAGCAGGAACTGATAGATGTCCAGTTTCCCCAGCCCTCCCCTTCCTGCACAATATTAGTTAAGATTTTCCCCATGTTCACAGCCAGTGTTGCAGCGAAGCATCTTCTTACAAGCAGCTCCCCACTCTGCCGTCCCGTTGAATTATTTCCTCCGGGTGAATTCCCAGGTCAGCGGGCACAATATATTCACGGGCTTTTGATGGATGTTGCCAGATCACTTTCCCAAAGGGTTATATAAATCTATGCTGTCTCAGGTCGTATATGCGTGCGCCTTGTTCAGAACAGTTTTTTCTTGCCTTTTTTTTTTCCAGTCTTGCTAATTATATAGGTAGAGAATGGCTCCTAAATGTTGATCTCATTTGCATGTCTGATTACTAGGTAGAGCGAACATTTCCCCTACGTGTTTGTTTAGTTCATATTTCCTCATCAATCACGCTGGGTTTACAAGGTTTGATTTGGGGGTAGGGGCGTTGATACTGGGATGGGCTATGCTCAGCTCGTCAGAAGAGCCTCCCACACTTGGGCATCCTCATGGGGCAATTCCCATTGTGCTTTGAGAAGTGTTTGTGGAGTTGAAACCTGTAGCCAGGTCACACACATCCTGGCTGTCCTACCTACCAATTGTGTGACCTTGGACCCGGGCTCTGGATTTGGTTTCTTCCTCTATGAAGTGGGCACTCACCTTACAAGGTTGTTTACAGGTATGGAAAAGGGATTTCTAAAGCCACTGTAGATAGAGGTCTTGGTAAATTACAGGTTCAGATCCAGCATGTCTATGGTATGGTAAAGCTTTAGGTATCTGATAGGTTCTCACAGGATGTGGATGTTGCTACTCAGTGGTTCTCACTGTGCAGGAACCAGATGGCTTTTTTCTTTTTGTCCTTCCTTCCTTCCTAAAGTAATTGTTTTAAAGATAGTCTTATGTATTATAGGTTTTTTGGCTTGCTATGTAGCTGGTATGACCTGAACTTCTGGTCCTTCTGCTCTACCTTCTCCCCAGTGCTAAGATGACAGGCATGGACCAACAAACTTGGCCTGTGCAATGCTCTGGATGAAACTTAGGTCCTCGTTAGGTCCTTGTTCAGTTCATGACAGACAAGCACTCTACTGTCTGAGCTTCCTTCTCCAAGAACAAGCTTTTCAGCCTTGACAACAAGGTCATCAGGTGTGGAGGTGCTGGTGCACCTGGCCTGGTGGTGAGCTGGCTGGCTGCCATGGGATACATCTACTGAGTCCCAAGCCCTGGGTACTAACTATCATGGCAGGGGATCTTTTGAGAGCAAATGTCCCTGGTATGCAGATCAAGGCTCAGACAAAAGGTCATCAGGTGCCATCATGCTCCTTGTCAGAGCTAAGGCTGGGTGGACGTGGACTATGGTCTTGAAAGGGAAAGACGTCTGTCCCTTCTGCACAGTTTCTCTTTGACTTGCCTGCCTGTGTTGGCATGAGTTCTGGTCCATAACTATCACAAAGAATTGAAGCACTAGGAGCTGGAGAGGAGGCTCAGTGTTTAAGAGCACTGACAGCTCTTCCAGAGGCCCTGCCATCCGTGCCCAGCACCCACATTGATGTTCAAAACCATCTAAACCTCCACTTGCAGAGGATTTAGTTCCCTGTTTAGGTCTCCGAGGGCACCAGCCACATGAATAGACAGGCAGGCCTAGCACCCATACATATTTTTAAAAATTAATAATAATAGTAGCACTCTAGATTTAGAGTCTTGCAAATAGTCATTTGGAACTAAAGATATCCCATCACCAAGAGGTCAAGCAGAGAAGTACTTGGTGACAGGTGGACATTCTGTCCCTGTCCTAGCCTGGCTACTGAGGAAGGACTGTGGCTTAGGAGTGACTTCTCCTCTCAGATCCCAGATCCTTCCTATACAAATGTGAATGGGCAGGGGAGAATGAACCCTGGTTTTGTTTTATTACACTTGTTTTTAGATACAACCTTGTGCAGCCTAGGCTGGACTTAAGGTCACTATTAGCTGAAAATGACCTTGAGCTCCCTATCTTCCTACCTCTCCCCACTTAGTGCTGGAATTACAGACACACACCACCATTTTATGCAGCGCTAGGTGCAAAACTCAGGGTTTCATGCATGCTAGGCAAGTACTCTAACAACTGAACTATGTCCCCAGCCCTGAACCCACTGATTTCTGAGATGGTTTACTGAAACTTTCATTTATTTCAAAACTTATTTTTAATGATGGTTCTTAAAAGCTTTAACCTCCCTTTAGCCCACCACCCACCAGAGGTAGTGGAAAAGAAAGGATATGGGAGCAAGGGGTTGGGGGAATGGACCTGTTTAGAAAGGTTCTTTGGAGCAACTGTGTTGTCTGGAAATCAGCAGTTCAGTTTACAAGTTAGCAGGCAGCGGCAGTTCCATCCACTCATAAACACCTCACGGTTACACCCGCAGTCCAGTTTAGTAGAGTCGAGTTAGCAACAGCAGTGACATGACCCAGGAGACAGCCAGGCCTCAGGCTGGGCTCAAGTCAGCAGGGGGGACCAGGAGGAACACCATAAGTTCTCAGCTGTACCTCTCTCAGGGAAGTAAAGATCAGCGAAGACACACCCACAAGCATTGCATAGCTGGCTTTACCAGCAAGCCAAGCTTGCCCCTGTAACTCCGCAGAGCCCTATTTATACCCTTCAAACATCACGTGTCCTTCACGTGTCTTGCCTCAGTACGTGCATCCAATCAGCCCAAGTCTGCAAAAGTGGCAAGAAACTGCAGTACACCCCCAGATGTTTGTTGTTGTTGTTGTGTTTCTCTCTATGGAGTCCTACAAATGCTGTTCAACTAGGCAATGCAAGGCAGACAAATACATGCATGTTGTCAGCAAAGAATCCTTCACCGTGTATCCTTTCACGTGTTTGCTTTAGCAGAACATCCCCTCTCCTGTGTCTGCTTCAGCAAAACATCATCCAAGCGACTTTCCAAAGAACCCTTATGTCTCCACTTCAGTTTACTATGCAGAGGTCATGGACACGTTGGTATACTATGTGGAGGGCTTGCTGAGAGTCCCCATGGTTCATGATGTACATTGTCATAGATCTGTTCATACTCCCTCTTCTGTCCCCCTTGTTGCTTCCCATTGTCTGACTTGTCACTGCTACTCAAAAAACAAAATTGAGGTTCCGGGAGGGATGGGTTCCGGGAGGCTCATTGGTCTGTCTGTGTGCTCACTGCCCCCCCCCATCTCCACCCCCAGCCAGGAATCCACTAGTCTGAAAGCTAGACTGCTGCCTCCCATCCAGAATGTAAATGGCTTCTTGTCCTTGAGCTGTGGGTGGGGGCTTGGTGATCAGATCATACACAGCCTGTCACCAGTGAGCCCTGCCTACCTGGCTCTTTAAGCTAAGACAGATTGTGAGCAGGTTGTCCTGGTGAGACACTGTGAATTCCCTCTCCTGCTCAGCCTCATTATGTACCTGGAGAGACTTTCCTTGGGGCCTGGTGTTGCTGGACAGGAGCTGTTGGAGGTGATTACAAAGCATTCATTGTTCTCAATGGCTCACTCATTCCCAGGAGCACCAGGCTCCAGCAGGGATGCCATTATTCCTGCCTTTCCCCAGCTTCTGAATGATGTGACTTCCTGCAATTAGCCAGCTTGGTAATATGGGGGATGGGCCATCAATCAGCAGAGCAGGCTCAGCCCAGGCTCCCCCAAAGTATCCCACAGTTAGTAATAATTAGCAGTGACTTTATGTGTTTGTTGATTTGTGACTACATACCTGCCTGTTTGCTGAAAGATTTCACAACATGGGGAATTAATAAAGAGCTAATTTTAAAAGCCCATTTCTGGGTACTGGAGTTTCATCTTAAATGCAGTAACCTTGGATATGCCTCTTCACCTGCTGGGCCTCAGTTTCCCTATCCATGCTGATAGATTATCCACGCTGTTCTCCCATGGGTGAGTTCACTGGCCCCAAGGACCAAAACCAGGGAAGTCATCAAGAGGAGCAGGGAGGGGATAAAGAAAGAGGGAAAGGGTGCACACACATAAAGAGGGGGTAAAATGTCTGGATTATATAGTGAGGACCTCTGAGGGAAGGGCAGCTCAGCCCCTGGACTGGAAAGTTCAAGGTTGGGAGAAGGGACTAGGGACTGAGGGATGCTATGGGAACCTGGAAGCCAGGTCTCCGTTGATATGTAAAATATGCACCACAATCTCGCTGTTGTCCAGAGGTCTGAAACCAAGCATGTGTAAGATGGGTGGGAGGAGTCCTGATGTTGGGTTTGAGTAGCCAGGGTGGTAATGGATGCATGATAGACAGGACTCTATCAACTGAGCTATACCCCTAACCCCCTTCCAAGGGCCTTTAGAAGGGTGTGACAGCAACTTTATGAAAGCTAACCCCATGAGGGCTGGGCTGGTGCTGATGAGGCGGTATAGAACTGTCGCTGGACATTCAGGGACTTGACATCCAGGTAGTCTCCACCCCGTGAGGCCCTGGGGAAGCAGAGGAGCAATAGCTTTGCTTGGTGTGCTGATGAAAATGACCCTCCTGTTTGTCCCTTCATTCCTAAGCCCTGGTGTTTATGATGCCAAGGACTTGGGGTGTGGCAAGGCTCATCAGACACCCAGCCAGCCATCGAAGACCTTGTCTGATCATAATCACATCCAGCCTAGTGGAGAGCACTCATTGTGCTCTTGTTGCATGCATCATTTGGTTTATGTCTCACGAGAGCCCTATGGATGTACACTTCCACTTTCCTCAGCTTGCAAATGAGCTGAAGTTTAAACAGGGAGAGGAACTTGGCCAGGCTTAGAAAGCCACAGTGACAGGAGCCACTTCAAGTACAAAAGGTAGTGAGCGTTGATAGACAAGACACTCCAGAACAAGACAGACTGGAGTTCAAATCCCAGTTCTCCACTGCCTCCACTGCTTAGGGTGAGCCCTGTGACCTGCTCAAGCCTGAATGTCCTTCCCTGTGACAAAGGGTTTGTGGTGAGAGTAAGGAGCTTCCTATAGAAGTTATAGATCAGCGTCTGAACCCAATAGGTTACCTTCTAAGATGCTAAGCTACATGGGCAGAGAGTTTTTCTCAAGTCCAGCACACGTGTGACCCCCAGAGGGTGTCAGGGTGAGCTGTACCCAGGCACCCCAGGTGAGTGGACTCATAAGCGCACACACCTGCTGTTCTAGGCAGGCTTACTCCAGAACCCTTGGCCCATTCTGACTGGTCCCTCAGGATGTCATGTGAGATGCCACTGTCATCATGCTGAGAAACAGAGGTAAGGATGTGGGTAGAAGAGAAGTTTTGTTTTGTTTTGTTTTGTTTTGTTTTTTTGGTTTTTCGAGACAGGGTTTCTCTTTAGCCCTGGCTGTCCTGGAACTCACTTTGTAGACCAGGCTGGCCTCGAACTCAGAAATCCGCCTGCCTCTGCCTCCCGAGTGCTGGGATTAAAGGCGTGCGCCACCACGCCCGGCCAGAGAAGTTTATTTTTTGTGTTAGCTTAGCCTTGGCAAAAGGACCACCCAGACATCCATTGGTGAAGGGCACAAGGTCTTCACTGTGCGGGGAAAGTGCTGGGCTAGGATGCAGGAAGCAAGTTTATAGTATTGGTTCTGCTCATGTTTTAGGTTCTGGATCTCCTTTGAAAAAAAACAGGAATGAAATTTTCTGCCCAAAGAAAACTGTGGGCAGGAGAAGTGCCTCTGATTGGGTGGAACAGCGTCTCAGCACCTTGGACAGTACCACAACATCTCAGCTGGCTGCTCTTCCAAATAGCCTGGGGGTGGGGGCAGGGCAGTGGGGAGAATGTCTTGTTAAAAGTTCTGGCGTACTTGTAGCCCTGCCCTGGTAGCATCTCTGAGAGGAGGGGAGGACCTGTCTTCCCAAGTACCCTGGCTAAAGAAATAGCTGAACCGTGGTGGGGGAGGGGAGGGGAGAGGCCAGCCATAAGGAACCATTCACCCTCCTACAGGCTGGGTGCATTTTACCGGTCCCTGTGACTCCTCAATGCCACGAAAGGAAATTTACACCTCTACCTCTTGTTACTCTCCAGCCTCATTTCATCTGCTCTGTGACCACACATAACTCACTTTGCCCCAAACCTGTCTCTCCCCTCTTTATCACTGCAGTCTCGTTTTTGTTATGTCTATGAACATCCAGTCCAGCCTCTCAGATGACCTCACTTCCATAGACACTCTTCTCTGTCAGATTCACGTCTTCTACATACAAAGCCCATGGCTCTTGCCTAGGCTGCCTCCCTGAGAACAAGGACCTGTCTCCCCTGGCCCTATACCTCTTAGCCACTATCACCTACCATGCCTGCCACATGAACAGCTTGCTTGGTGAAGGATAAATGAAATCCTTGGAAATAGCAGGACCATTAATGTAGATGTTCCCAGACTGACATCTATAGGAAGAGGAATTTGGGTTGCTTGCCAGTGAGGCTAGGGCTTGAATCTTTGCCCATCCCCATGAGCTTCTCTGAGGTTTGTTTATTTTTATTACATTTATTTATTAATTGTGTGGGATACATGCAGAAGCCCTGTACAGGAGTCAGTTCCCTCCTTCTACCACATGGGTTCCAGATACTGAACTCAAGTCATTCTATCTGGTAGCAACCACCCTTTTAACTCCTACTGCTGAATCATCTAGCTAAACCCTTCTCTCCGGTGTAAAGAGATAGCTGGAGTAACTGTCCTTCAGCACCACCTCTGAGTTCCTGCCGCAATGGTGTACCTTAGACAGCTCACCTTACACAGTTCAGAGGTCACAGAGATGTGGAATCAGGCTCCCAGCCTTCAGATACCAGCTTCACTACTTTTTATAGCTGTGTGACCTCAGGGTCACAGGATAGCATCTCTCTGTGCCTGTTTGATGATATGAGAAAAGGAAATGATCACAAATCGCTAGGGGTAATATGCTGATCAAGCTAATTAGTGTATGCAAAGAGTGTATTAGTCATCTTTCAACAAGTGTCAGCCATGATGGCCATGTTTAAAAGGTTGATGCCACCCACGACGTTCGATGCTGCTGATGCCCATTTGAAGAACCCTGAGAGTTTGTCTGGGATGCAGGTGCAGATGGGATGAGGGGAAGGAACCCGTAGCTGCAGCTTCCTCTGGAGTGGGACCTGCAGGGCAGCTATGTCCCCAGAAAGGACAGTAGGCTTTCTCAGCACTGAGGGAAACAGTCTAATTTCACAGCCACACCCACAAGCCCCTGGGATGCCCAGAACAGCTCTCTTTAAGACACTACCTGATAGAACTTCCTGCACACACAGGTCTAGAACTAATTGCTGTCCTGACTGCCTGCAGGGAACAGGCTGCAAGTCACACACAGCCAGGCTGAGTGACTTGATTTCCCAGTCCCCTTCTGCAGCTTCCTCCCTGCATGGAGACTTAAGGGGGCCAGGAGATAAGGTGTTTTTCTGACCATCCCTCAGCCTGATGCCTTCTTTCAGTTCTGGTTATAATGGGGACAGAGAGCTCAGGAGGCAGGGCAGAAGGGCCCAGTGTCCCCTCCCTCAGGACTTGGGCCCATATTTCTCCCGAGGATGACAGCATTTCTATTACCTTAAAGGGCTCATCTATTCATGCTGCAATTTTTTGAAGCCCTGTCTGCCATTATTGAGCCCTGCATGCTGGCAAAGGGAGCAGGCACTCCATCACCCAAATGAACCAACTCCTTCCCGCATTTTTCTCAGCTTTCTCTGCTCTGTCCATAGGTCATATGCAAAGCTTAGCTGCTTGGGCTGGGGAAGGCAGGAGGGGGTCAGAGTCACGAATGCCAGATCAGTGGGGCAGCAATTGAATTTTCTCCGCACAAGGTTTCTGGCATCCTTTAAAGAGGTCCTTCCACCAGCTTCCCTCAGGGTGTGTGGTTCCTGAGCTGGAACTTTGGAATGAGGGCAGGTGTGACCAGGAGAAAGTGCAAGGGTGGAAATGACGGCCAGGCGACACTCAGAGCACACCTGTGCACTTCCTGTTTTAATTGTTCCATTGCTCATCACCGTTGTTCTAAGAGCAGAAAAGCAATTTCTCATTCTCTGCCCCACCCCCATCATGGTCTACCGTCTCAATTATTGTCATAAAAGATTTTTCCTGATACATACTGGGCATGACAAATTTACCCTCTAGCTGATGTGGCTGTGTGAGCAAGACCGTGCAAAGCTTTTAAAATTACCAAAAGCATGAACACACACACACATTCATGCACACACATTTACACTCATGCACACTCACACTCACACACACTCATGTGCACACACATGCACATATACTAATTCACACACACACTTACACACACATACTTATACACATACATACTTGCACACTCACACATACTAATACATGGTCACATGCATTCAAACACAAGCTCACTCACACACATTCACACACGTACTTATGCATACATACTCCCACATACATTCATGTACACACACACATTCTAGCACTGCTGCCTCCTGCTATGTGGTTTTGATAGTTACTTGAGTATCTCAAGGCTTGATTTTATTTATCATTATTTTTGGAGGGGAGGCATGTATATGCATGCCACTGTGTGTGTGTGTGTGTGTGTGTGTGTGTGTGTGTAACTTTCAGGAGTTGTTTCTCTCCTTCCACTGTAGGTTCTCCATCACAGGCTTACATGGCAAGCACATGTGTGCCATTTGCTGGCTTTTTAAAAATTCAGTTTTTCATCTATGAGATGGGGCTGAGCATGTAGCTCAGTCAGTAGAGTACTTACCAACCACGCACAAAGTCCTGGGTTCAAGTCCTAGCACCCCGTAAAACTGGCATGGTGGCACATGCCTGTAATCCTAGCACTTGGGAGGTGAAAGCAGAAGGATCAAATGTTCACAGTCATCCTCAGATATGTAGAAAGTTTGAAGCTAGGCTGAGCTACAAACAATAACAATTCATCTGTAACACAGGGAACACATGGGTATTTTGTTTTAATGTGATCCTTAGGATTGAACAGTATAAAATGTATTCAGTGCTTAGAATAAAACTTGATTTGTAGTAGATGCTCAGTGGTATATCATGGGGCTGGTGACATGGCTTAGCAGTTAAGAGCACTGACTGCTCTTCCCAACGTCCTGAGTTCAAATCCCAGCAACCACATGGTGGCTCACAACCATCTGTAATGAGATGACTCCCTCTTCTGGAGTATCTGAAGACAGCGACAGTGTACTTACATATAATAAATAAATAAATAAATAAATCATTAAGGTATATCATGGGACTGTGTCAGGTGTGAGTTAAACACGGTCTTACGGTCAGGTGGGGCTGGGCAGGAAGCTGAATCTGTCCCTCAGCGTCTTCATGGTCCACAGCCATGTGCTCAGCCTCTTTGAGCCCCACAATCCTCTCTGTGCAATGGGCAAAGAATGACGGCCATGCAGAAGCAAGGGCAGAGAGTGAGTCGCTGCCCAGAGCTTGTCATGGAGAGCTGAGAATTCTCTCTCAGGAGCAGAGCTAAAAGGACGCGCTGCACTTCCTTAGCCCCCCTCCCATTCTGTGGGGAGGAAACTAAGGTCTGACAGGGGGGGGGAGGGGAGGGAGAGAGAGTGAGAGTGACTTGCCTCTGGTCACAAAGCGAAGCAATGCAGCAGAGCTGGGGTTGGGCAGAGGTGAGAACTCCAGCTGATGCTCTCCTGCCCTTCACCTGCCTGTCAGGAGCTTGTTTTCCCCTGGGCAGGAAGGATAGTGGTGAAGACACTCGTGTGGTGTGTACCAGGAAGTTAAATCATGTTGGCAATTAATCCACAGAGCAAAGTAGAGAGAATTGGCTTTGTGTCACTGAGGCTCAGGCTAGCATCTCCCTCTGGGACTATGTGGTTTGTGGCTTCATTAGGGAAAAGTGCTGAGTCTTCTCTTCCTATCCCATCCCCCACCCTTTTCCTGCTGAGCTCCTGCTGCCCTCCTCAGTGTCCTCATCACTCTGGCTGGGCGGTGGCCTTGCCATCTCTGTGTCAGCTGGAGGAGTCAGGGTTGGTCCCAGGCACGTGGGTATCTAATACACCCAGACTCCTTTTTGCCCAGAGTCACTTTGCATAGCTTGGACTTCTGCTGGCCAGGATCCAGGACCTGGGTCTGAGCCTCGGATTCTCAGGGCTGTCCAGAGCCTCTATGGGCAGTCTGATGCATGGCTCTGAGGGCATGCATCCTGAGTGCTGGGCACAGCCAGCCCAGGACTGTGTTCCACTCACTCCACACAAGCTTCAGATGGGGGCTGTGAGGACTCCCACCTTGCACAAGAAGAAACTGGTGTTCGGGGAGGCAAAGTGACCTTCCACAGTACGTGGTAGTTGAGCTCAACACTGAACCTAGAACCTGCTTTAGCCTTGAGGCCACACTACCTGAAGAGGAGAGAATTATGACGAAGGGTTCTAATTGGCTAGAGATCTTCCTGGACAAGTGGCAGCTTAAGGTCTCAGTTGGAGCCAAGTGACCTCCCACCTCTGTCTTCCTTGGGAGGTAGGTCAGGTGCCACTAAATCTCCCAGACTTGCAGAATGTATCTGTCTGCGACCCACGGAGTTTTGGGGGGAGGGCGCTAGGACCCTGAGCTGAGAGCTCCACAACCAGGCTTACCTCCAGTCACTGCCTAGGAGTGGACTAGCCAGGAGTCAGGTCTGAGCTCCAGCCCGGGTTCTGCCCTACTCACCATTAGGACACTGTGCTCTTCTGTATATTACCTTTATCTTCTACACACCTGACCCTGGTCTCCTGGGGCTGGCATGAAGCTTAGATGCAACAGTGATTGAGAAGGATTCAGAAAGCACCAGGAAATGAGCAGAAGGAACACGGGCTACAGACCTGAAACCACAAGGCCTGTGATATGTGACACAGAAGAACCAGCTGTGACTGTGAGCCCCAGCACCAGCCCTGCCCCTGCCCTGCCCCACAGCCCTGCCCCTGCACCATAGTTCCACCCCTGCCCCACAGTCCTGTTCCTGCACTACAGCCCTGCTTTCAAAGCCTTTTCTCCCTAGGTATGATCACTAGTAATCTCATTTGTAAGAGAAATTACACCCTCCATGAGGGGAAGGGGTTTGGCTATGACTAAAAAATGAGAGACACTGCAAAGGGGTGGTGAACAAACAGGGAAATGGAGGTGGGACAACCTGATGTGTGTGGGGAGGAACACTGTAATTCCAGTACTCAAGAGCTGAGGCAGGAGGATGACAGGAAAGCTCAAGGCCAGCCTGGAATGCAAAGTGAGACCCTATTTTATGAACAAAACAAAGGTTTTAAGGAGGGTGATGTAGTTCCCTGAACTCAGACCAAGGAAGGTGTCTGGGGGCTCTGAGAGCATCGGGCTCAGATGGCACAGACGAGCAGGGGTGTAGGAAAGCAGTGAGAGACAGGGGAAACTCAAGTGACTGGGCCCTGAAGGCCTGGCTGGAGACCCAAGCCTAATGCACCAGACAAACAGGAGCCAGAGTAGGGCTGTAACAGGGAGCTGGCCTTGACCTCGCTCCTACATCTAAGGGGGTAGTGACAGTGTAGCATCCAGAGTCAGCATCAGCATCAGCATGGAGCAGCCCCTGCTCTAGTGCAGTGTCTGACACTTATCAGTGGTTAACAAGTGTTCCCTGCTGGGGCTGTATCTCAGTTGACAGAATGCTTGCCTGCATGCACAAAGCCCCCAGTTCAATCCCCAGCACCACATAAACTGGATATGAAGTGGGAGACAGAGAATCGGAAGTTCAGGGTCAGTCTGAACTACAGAGAGTTGGAAGGCAGCCTGGACTACAGGAGACACTGTCTAAAAACAGCAACCCCACCCCCTATGTCCTGAATATCTGGATTAAATCAGTGCATACGAACTGACCACAGACTCCAGCTGGGACACTAGGCTGAGTGAGGCCAGCAGGGCAGAGTACTTCCTTCCCAGTCCTCACCTTCATGCCCTTACTAGCTAGTAAGAGATCACCAGAGTTCTAAATGTCAATTCTATTACCACTGTGGTAAGTGCCACTGTAACAGGGGCACTTGCTCTGCAAGAGCGGAGAAGCAGAAAATTAAAGGACATGGGAGCTGAAAAGGACTGTAGGTCACATTCAGTCTGTCCTGATATAGTGAGCAGGACCCAGGGCACATGACAGTCACACTGGGCTAAATGAATGGTGGATGAGGCCATGTGCTTTGAGGGTCCAGGGCTTGCCTTCCGGACTTATCCCATCTCCTCCTCCAGCAAAATACATGTGGATAAATGCCTGGTGGGCATGAAAGCCCTTGTGTAAGCCCATCCTGAGTAAGCTAGCTAGCAAAAGAGACCAGGCATGTCTGTGAGCTCCAGGTTTGGCTGAGAGAGAGAGAGACCCTGTCTCAGTAAATAAAGTGAAAGAAAGAGGGGATGATTTCTGACAACTTCTGGCTTCCACATGCATACATACATGCATGCACCCCATGCATATATACATACATGCACACACACACCCACACACATGCATGCAAAAAACATGCATACATATATGCATATTGCAAACATACACAGAAAAATAGAAAAAGGGAAAAAGAAAGTACATGCAGGCCAGGGGAGTTTCTTTGCTATTCCCTGGGCCCCTCTGCTAAGCTCTGACAGGCAGGTGGTACACAAGCCCCCTTAGCATGCATGTAAGGAACCCAGGTCCACCCCATTTATATGGCCTCCCACCCACTGAGTGTATTTAAGGGGACCCAGGGATAAACTTTCAGAATTTCCTCCTTCGTATAAGGGAGGGGCAAAACCCTTCTATCCTTTCTCCTCTGATGCCCAAAAACACTCATTAACCTCTTGACCATTTTGAGGAGAAGGGATAATTGGCACAAGAGGCCCAGCTGTTGATTAATTTTCCCAAACAGAGCCAAACTACAAAGCAGCATATTGCAGAGGAGAAAAAGCCAACAAGCAACACTTGAAACAAATTTTATGGAACACATAAGGCACCAGGGTTGGGTCCAACGAGTCAGGCAGGAGAGGCTGCGTCTGTCAGGAGCAGCATGGAGGTTCCGTGCCATCAGCGACTCTCATATCAGGTTCAGGATGTTAGCAGCCCATTCTGCATCCGTAATTAACAGGCCTCATAGAAGAGGAAGTCTACAGCCTCCTCCTGGAGCAGAATGAAGAGGTCTAGTGGAGTACGGGGGAGCAGCCTGTTTTGGGAGACAGGGACAAGATCCTGTGGGTGGAGGTTCCTCCTTCCCGGTAGTGCTCAGTGTCTTACATGGAATAGCAGAGCACACAGGCACAGGTGCATCTGGGTCCAGAGACGGGCACATCCTCTGATGTCCTACTGTTCTTAGGCAGTGAATGTACTGTGTAAGCAGACAGAGAGAGTCGGCTGGCAGGAACAGCCTTGAACTGTCATCCATAGCAACATGGGGTGTTGTCTCAGAGACCTCCAATGCAGAGAACGGTGTTCTTGGTTTCAGCAGAGAGTTTCAGGGCCCAATCGTGATAAACAGAAATGGAGCTATTTTTGAAAAGGATTCAATATAGAATTAAAAATAGGCATGAGAGGGAAGCCAGACAAGAGCCATCCCTGGGGTTGTCAGGGTCAGGGTGTGGGCCCTCGGTAGTTCTAACAGCTAGTCTCTGCCACTTGTCCTCAAGGGAGCCAGTTAAGCAGATAGTGGTGATAGTGGAAGTAGAAAAGGAGATGTATTCAATATGGCGTATGGCTGCAAGCCCAGTGACACCCACTCCCACCACCCTGCCTATTCCTGGAGTCTTGACATGAGGTTCAGGTTAGAAGGGTAGAGGTATACATAACTAAGCAGTCATGGCCAAGATGTGGGCCCACCCCATCATTGTCATTGTCGTCGTCATCATCACCACCATCATCTGTGTGAGGTTTCCTTTCCTCCTGGGAGACAAACTCCCCATCTGGTCAGCATCAGGTCCTCAGCCTTTTCCTTCTCAGCATGAGATTCCTAGGGAAAGTCCAATTTCCCATTAACAAAATTCTACCAACAGTCTGAGGCCCACGTGTGGGTCTTGGAAAGTGCTCTGTTTTCATTTTTGTTGTTTCATTTTTATTCACTATCGTTATAGTTGTGTGTGCACATGTGTGGGGATCAGAGGACCATTCTGTGGAGTCACTGCTCTCCTACCTTCACGTGGGTTCCAGGATCGAACTCAGGCGGGCAGTCTTGCATAGCAAATGCTTCTACCTGCTGAGAGTGTTTGTGACATTTTACAAAGTTGCTGTCCTTTTTTACTTTGAGACAAGGGTTACTAAGTTGCCGGGGGGTGTCCTTAATCTCACTCTATAGTCCAGGCTGGCCTTAAATTTATACTCTTCCTGCCTCAGTCTCCCGAGTAGCTGGGGTTACAGGCTGGAGCCACCAGGCTCAGATTCTCCATTTGTTTCCTCTTAGGAACATCACTTGGCATAAGGTGGCCTTAGAGGGAACGGACCTCCTCATCCCTAAGGCTAAGCACTCAGTGTTTGATAGTTAACAATGTGAGATGGGAAAGAGCCACAAGCTTAAGGGGCTGATGGGAAAACAGAGGCCTTAGCGTTGGGCTTCTGCCTTCCGAGAACACATCCCTCCTCCATGGCCAGCCTGGCATTGCTGTGTTGGTGAGAGACAGGCCTCTCCTCCCCGACTTCCTGCTGCTTAAATCCTAAGGGGCTTGTCATTTTTTTTCTTTAATTTTTATTTTACTGTTTTCTGTGTATGGGTGTTTTACCTGAATGTGTATCTCAACATGTGTGCCTGGTGCCCAGGGAGGCCTGACAAGGGTATCTTGTTATAGATGTTTAGAAGTTATAGATGGTCGTGAGCTGCCATGTGGGTCCTCAGGAAGAACAGCCAGTGCTCTTAAGCTGGAATGTTATCTTCAGGCTCTTGTCACATTCTTGTTATAAGATATGTTTCCATAAACAGTAAGGCTTATATAAGGCTAACTTATTTTGTGGGACAGAGGGAGGGGATCAAACCCAGGGCCTTACACATGCTAGACAAATGTTCTTCCACTTATATAGCCATATCACCATCTATTATTACTACTATTATTGTTGTTGTTTTCGAGAAAGGGTTTCACTGTATTATTACTACTATTATTGTTGTTGTTTTCGAGAAAGGGTTTCACTGTATAGCCCTGGCTGTCCTGGAACTCACTCTATAGATCAGGCTGGCCTCGAACTCAGAGAGCCACCTGCCTCCGTCTCCTGAGTGCTGGGATTAAATGTGTGTACCACTACTGCCTGGTCCCTTATTAATTTTTTAATTAAAAAGTTTTTTTTTTTTAATTATTGTTAGGTGGCCATGTCAGTAGTGGCAGTGCATGCATTTAATTTCCAGCACTTGGTGGCAGAGGCAGGTGGATCTCTTAGTTCAAGGCCAGCCTGGTCTACAGAGCAAGTTCCAGGATAGCCAGGACTATACAGAGAAATTCTGTCTCGAAAAAAAAAAAAAAAAAAAAAAAAAAGCTTTTTTTTTTACTGCTGTGCATGTGAAGCTGTGAGCCTGTGAGTGTGCGCCACATGTATGTACTGCAGAGGCCAAAAGGAGTCATTAGATCCCTTGGAGTTGAGGTTACAGGTGGTTTGAGGTGTTTGGTGTAGGTGCTGGGAACAGGATTCAGGTCCTTTGGGGGAGCTGCAAGCATGATTAACTACTAAGCCATCTCTCTAAGCCCTTTCCATACCTTCTGCTTGTCTTTTGTTTGTTTTTCTTTTCTTTTGAGATGTTGTTGAGTATCCACAAGGGAAGACTGCTTGGCCATGGGTTTAAGCCAACACACAGTCTCCGTGAGCTGCATAGAGACTGCGCTGGGTATTTGGAATCCCAGTGTAGCACCAAGCCTTTCTCAGGATGAGCTTTTAAGCACAAAAAACCATGTTCTGGATTGACATATTTCAGTTAACAAGAACAGTTTGCCAGAAGTGAAACTGCAGATGCCAGAAGCAAGAGTCGTACATGATGAGACCTTCCCAGAACTATGAGCTCTGACGGATTAGGCCTTTGTTTTAGTTTTGGCAAATGGTAGTGTCTAGGTGATGAGTTTTACAGCGTGAATGACTCTTCCATCGTGGAGCCAGTTGTACTAAAGTCTGTGGGCCTACTAAGGTCTGGTCCCTATTACAGATACAGAAATAGGGTCTCATACTGGCCCTAAACTCACCATATAGTTGAAGATGACCTTGAACTTCTGATCCTCCATCTCCTGAGTGCTGGAATTCCAGGTGCGTACCACCATGCCCACTTTATGCAGGGGATCGAACCCAGGGCCTAATGAGCTCCAACGGTCTCCCAGGCTCCTTTAAAGTTAGTTGTTCACTCCCAAAACACCCCAACCCATGCTGCTATGCTGTCTTGCCCACAACAACTCCATCCTGGGCAGCTTTCATCACTCCTGGTCTGTGCCCTTTACCTGCCCCTTTAACTCCCCCTGCCCAACTCCACCCCAGGAGCTGCCACCACTGCCAGGACCCCGTGTTGTCCTTCTATAGATACACCCTGGGGATAGAAACCAGTGCCCTCTGCTGAGCCTCCTTTTAGAACTGGAGCTTAAGAACAGCCAACTCCCCTGCGAGTCAGGCTGTCCTTGGATGGCAGATAGTCTATGACTGAAACAGATGCAATGCCCCCTTCCCAGGTAATTTTCAGGGTGCATTCATCTCCTGAGCTTCCTGAGTGCTTGGCAAGGCCATCCTTGGTTACCGTCAGCCCGCCTAGTCATCATTCCTGACCTCACCTTAGGGTTGTCTAAGATCAGTAACCCCAAGTCCCAAAAGAGCCCCCAGAGAGTCTGGTTCTCAGCACCCAGTGACATGATTAAGTAGCCAGCCTGGAGCCACAGAGAACCCCTCTACTTTGAGTTCTGTGACCTGGGCTGTTACGTGGCTTTCTCACGTAACCGCTTCTGCTGTGTCATGGGAAGATAGGAAGCAATAGTTTGTGTGTCTGAGATGTGATGAGAATTAAGAGATGAAGCACAGCACATACGAGAGAGAGAGAGAGAGAGAGAGAGAGAGAGAGCGCATTCGCTCAAAAGCCATCGTCAGTGCCACCCCTCTTCCCTGAAACACCAGCACATGGGGATGGGCTGTCCCTCTATGCACCAAGCTCATTTGAATTAAAACAGTTGAAACCGGGGCTGGTGGGTAAGAGCACCCGACTGCTCTTCCAAAGGTCCTGAGTTCAAATCCCAGCAACCACATGATGGCTTACAACCATCCATAATGAGATCTGACTCCCTCTTCTGGAGTGTCTAAAGACAGTTACAATGTACTTACATATAATAAATAAATCTTAAAAAAAAAAGTTGAAACCATGGCATGTGACTGCCACTGGCCTGTGATCTCAGCAAGCTGGAAATGGAGGCAGAAGAATCAGAAGTTCAAGGTCATCCCCGGCTACACATTGAATTTAAGGCTAGTCTGTAAAACAGGAAACCCTGTCACATCCCCCACCCCGACTCTTCCCGCTTCCAACCTCTTCACTCTCCCACAAATCGACAGATAGGAGGTACCAGGTTTGCTGTGACCTAACACAGACTCCTAGGGTCAAGTTTTAGGGACTCTGCCAATCCTAGAGTCCTGGTGTGGAGGCTGGGCCTCTTCCCTAAAACAGCCTGAGCTTCTGAGTTCTGAGCCTCCACCTCAGAGTTGTACCTCCTGGAGGCTCTCGGGAAGGATCAGTCTCCTGCTGGTTCACTTCCAGTTGTTGGCAGAATCTGGGTCAAGGTCTCCATTCTCTTGCTGGCTGTATAGTGCTCAGCCTAGAGGCTGCCATCTTCATTGTTTGTGGGTTCCCTTCTGCTGTCTTCAAAGCCACAAGCCAAGTGGAGGATTTAGGATATGTGTCTCTGACCTACTACCCTCTCTAATCGCTTGATTAAGGACTTGTGAAATATCAGGCTCACCTCCATGATCTGTCACATCTGCAAAGTTCCCTTTGCCATGTGGCAGAAGGGGCCAGCTGTGATGGGGCATGCCTTTAACCCCCCTCTCCCTCTCGGGCAGAGGCAGGCAGATCTCTGTGAGTTTGAGTGAAGCTGGGGCTACATAGTGAGACCCTGTTTCAAAGAGAAGAGAAGGTGCTGGGGTCGGGAGCATGGACATCGGGAGGAGCACCACCTACAGAGCCACCCAGAGTGGGGTCACCTCTCGTCTCACACCCAGGCCTTCTTTGTGCAGGGAGAGGTGTGTGCCGTCCCCTGTGCTGCAGGGACCTATGGTCCCAACTGTTCATCTGTTTGTAGCTGTAGCAATGGCGGCACCTGCTCCCCAGTGGATGGCTCCTGCACCTGCCGAGAAGGTAAGTTCCCTCCAGCTCTAGTCCCAGCCAACAGCTGAGCATCTCAGTGTGGCTGTTTAAGCCCACCCACCACTTGGGGTCAGAGAGTGCATAGGTCAGGTTCCAGCCAAGGAAAGCCACAGCCAGAACCAGGAGTACAGGAGGGTGTCCTTACGGGTTTGGAATTGCTGAGGGCATGGAGGGAAGGTGAGCTACATGGTCTGCAGGGACAATATGGGGAGACAGAGTTCCCCGAACTGGATGAGAGAGTCACCTGATGGGAGCTAAACATACTTTGCGGAGGCAGTAGTGGTCCAAAGAGACACAGCCTGTGGCAAAGGCTGTTTGACAGACACCTGTAATCCCAGTACTTGGGAAGCAGAACTTGGAGAAATTGTAGCTCTGGGTTATCCTGGGCTACATAAATAAGGGAGAGAGGAGGGTGCACCTGGCTCCTTCCCCATTCTTGTCTTGGGTCCAGGTCTCCCTCAGGAAGCCTGCCTGGAGGCAGCAGCTAGGAAGTCCTTCAGTCCTCAGAGGTAGCCTCCTGCTTCAGGGAACAGAGGGAGGGGTTCAGCCCTAGGTGCAGGAGCACACAGGCTTCAGGAAGGAGATAAGCTGCTGAAACCCCACCCCTGGCCTAGGGGGACATGCCTCCAGAGCTGATCCTGAGTCCCAGTGGGCCCATCCGCAGGTAGCAGAAGTGGTGTAAACCCTGTGGCAGTCGGGGAGGGAGGTCTAGGCAACTGTGGTGGCAGGGATGCTGCCTGTGGGTGGGGAAATGGGTGGAGAGTTATGCTGGGTAAGGCCAGGTGACACCCTTTGCCCTCTCCCCAGGGTGGCAGGGCCTGGACTGCTCCCTGCCTTGTCCCAGTGGAACCTGGGGCCTGAACTGTAATGAGACTTGTGTCTGTGCCAATGGAGCTGCCTGCAGTCCCTTTGATGGCTCCTGTGCCTGCACCCCAGGCTGGCTGGGGGACTCCTGCGAACTGCCCTGCCCGGTGAGTACCCACCTTGATCTCTTGTGTCTTCTGTTCCCTGGAGGGCAACAGAGAAGTGCTCTGAGTCAGGGAGGGTCAACCTCTGTGTAGCTTCTTCTTACCCTAGGCCTCGACCCTCCCATCTGTAAAATGGCCAGAAGTGCTTTTCCATTGCTCTTTCGATAGGCAGAGCACACTGACTGGCAGCTATAGAATCCACCCTGCCAGGATACTCTCCGTCCTCCCCAGCCCAGCAGAGTGCTCTCTCTGGGTAGTAGATGAGTTGCAGTCTGGCCACTGCTAAGGACAGGGTATAGAACCAAACCTTCCAGCAACAACCCCCACTCTTCAAGCACTGAGTCTGAGGTGTTTCAAAGCTTTGCATTGAAATCCTGATCCTGCCTCCTGAGTGTGTTTCTCCAGCGGCTTCTCATTTTTAAAGTGGGAATGGGTGGAGCCATCCTAGAATATTGGCAGAACAGGCATTTGAGACCTCGTGAACATGTAAGAAATGAGGCTCCCATTTCCTTCCCCAGGGACTAGAGTAGGCTATCCTCATTCCTCGTGCAGTTTGGATGTGTAACAATTAACAAAGTATGTCATGTTTTGTTTTGTGAGCTAGGATCTCACAGTGTAACCCAGGCTGGTCTTGAGCTCATAGCAACCCTTCTGCCTCTGCCTCCCGACTGCTGGGATTATAAGAAAATTCTCCCCACCATGCCTATCAACAACAAAATGCATTTTAATCTACAGTTTTTTTTTTTTTTTTTAAAGATTTATTTTATTTATTATATGTAAGTACACTTTAGCGGTCTTCAGACATTCCAGAAGAGGGCGCCAGATCTCGTAACGGATGGTTGTGAGCCACCATGTGGATGCTGGGATTTGAACTTATCACCTTCGGAAGAGCAGTCGGGTGCTCTTACCTGCTGAGCCATCTCACCAGCCCCTAATCTACAGTTTTAATGACCACCTGGAGGCAGGCCCTCTTCACGTCCTTCTCTCCCATTCCTATTAATATGGCCAGATGGTTGTTATGACTTCCTAGCCCTGCTGGTACCCAGTTACAGAGCATCATGGCTGTGCCCTAGGCCGGGGGCCTCTGGATCCCTGAAGAGCTGATGGGAGAGTGTGACTGACCCTCTAGGACCCGAGGTATGATTCTTCTCTCCTTCCTCCCCACAGGATGGCACGTTTGGGCTGAACTGCAGCGAGCATTGTGACTGCAGCCATGCTGATGGCTGTGACCCTGTCACAGGCCACTGCTGCTGCCTGGCAGGATGGACAGGTAACCTCTGCCCTGCCACTCACTGCGGGCCCTGGGTTTTCCCTCCATCCTCACGACAGTTCATCTCCTATCATTTTCTTCCTTCCTGCTCTCAAATGTGCACCTCCCCTTCATCTGCTCCCTTTCAGCCCAGTAAGGAGATATTTATTAAGGACATGTTATGCTGAGGTTCTGTTCTCGGGACAACACATTTCGGTGCTGACAGGTATTCAGCCTGTATATAGAGAACATGGCGCTTCAGAACCCCAATCCTTACATCTACCCCATAAACCATCCTGCTACACGAAGGGGAACCCCTGCCACTTCTCTGCAGCCCACTGGTCCCATGGGCCCATCTCTCATCAGACCCACCTTCATCTCCTGGTAGGTCTCCTGCCTACTGCTTTGCCCAGGTGAACCCACTCTGCAAATGGTGACCAGTGGCGACCCCCCAAACCAGTCTTTTCAATTCTATGGCTTCATGGAAGTGATGTAGTCTCAGTCCTGGCCAGATGCAGCACTGCACATGTGTAATCCTAGCACTCAGGAGAGACAGGAAGATCAGAAGTTCAAGGCTACACAAATAGTGGTCATTCTGGTTTATTTGGTGTTTTTTGTTGTTGTTGTTGTTTTGTTTTGTTGTTTTTTGTTTTTCGAGACAGGATTTCTCTGTGTAGCCCTGGCTGTCCTGGAACTCACTCTGTAGACCAGGCTGGCCTCGAACTCAGAAATCCGCCTGCCTCTGCCTCCCGAGTGCTGGGATTAAAGGCGTGCACCACCACGCCCAGCAAGATCTATCTTTAATAAAAATAAATAGTTAACTTTGGCCCAGGTGTGTAGACATTGAGAGAGAAATAGGGCAGGAAAGAGGAACTGGGCAGGCCCACATCACAAGGCGTGGAGCCTTATGGCAAGAAGTCTGGATTTTTTTTGTCACAGTTTTTGTTTTTCTGAGACAAGGTCTCATGTAGCCCAGGTTACCCTTCAACTTGCTATGTTGCCAAGTATGACCTTATCTGCTCTGGCTCTGATACTAAAGCTAAGGAGTTGTCACGATATTAGTGTCAACAGGAAGGGAGGCCCAGGCCACATTTTTTAGGAGAAGACTTTCACTTAGTGGGTAGGTCATTTAGTTGTGTACTTTTTTTTTTTTTTTTTAAAGATTTATTTTATTTATTATATGTAAGTACACTGTAGCTGTCTTCAGGCATTCCAGAAGAGGGCGCCAGATCTCATTAAGGATGGTTGTGAGCCACCATGTGGTTGCTGGGATTTGAACTTACCACCTTCGGAAGAGCAGTCAGGTGCTCTTACCAGCTGAGCCATCTCACCAGCCCCCTGTTGTGTACTTTTGAGACAGGATCTCCCATAGCCTAGGTTGGCTCAAACTTGCTATGTAGCTAAGGATGACTTTGAACTCCTGTATCTCATAATATTACAAAAATGCCCTAGGTGGTGTCTCTGCTGTTAGAAGCAACGGGGTCATCAGGAATGAGTTCCAGGAAACCACTGCCCACTTCTTCACATCCTTGGCAGGGTTGGGGGTGGGGATGGGAGTGTAGGAGCCAGGTGTAAGAATGAAACAGCTGTAACAGGTAGCTACAGATGTTTGGACCCCTGGGCAGACAGGCTGGAAGGCTTCCCAGAGAAGGGCTTGCTGCTGTGTGAGTGCTGGCTTGGAGTATGGGTTCTACATTGTAAGAACCCATTAGTGTATGTGGGAGGGACTCCTGAAAGCAAAAGCTGGAGAGCTCATCCACCAGCGAGAAGGGGGAAGCCTTTGAGTTTGTTTTTACTTTCCAGAGAGGAAGAGAGAGTAAGTATGAATGGGATATGAAAATGATTAGAATATATAATATACATATGTGGGCACATGTAGGGAAGATGCGTGTATGTGCACACAAAGGCCTGGGGGTGCTGTCAGGAAGCATCCTCAGTTTCTCTCCCACCTTATTCACTGAGACAGTCTCAGTCAGACACAGAGTTCACCCATGTGACTACTCTCACTAGGCACCTTGCTCTGGGGAATCTAGGTTCCACTTTCTGAAGCTGAGACAAGTTACAAATGGTTGTGAGCCATCGTGGGGTGCTGGGAGTCACACCTGGGTGCTCCCTTCCCAACCCCAGCAAGGCTGAGACACAAGTTAGGGCACAAGAAGGGAAGACATCCCTGGCAGCTCCCCACCGGGCTCCCCACCCTGGCTCTTTTACCATGTTCCCTCCCTCTCCTACAGGTGAGCCTGCAGAGTCTCAGCTCCACCAAATTGGTCCCACTGCTCCCCTTCACTGTTCACTGGGTCTTCCCTCTTTGTTTCTCTTTCTCACAGACCCTGTCCTTATAACAAGGTAGACACGACTTTTAAACTAATCCTGTGTCTCTGGAGCCTCTGAAGCTTGCCTTCCAAAGACTGGCTGGTCTCCTGGGCCTGGTCCAGCCTGGAAGCTGCTCTGCCTGGAAGGGACCCCCCTCCCCACCCTGGAGGCTAAAATTCCTACTTAGCCTCCAAGCTGAAATCAGCTCAGCTCAAATCTTCTTTGAGCTTGGGGGGACTGTAGATCTTGTTCCCTCTCTTATTGAGATAGTCCATCCATTTTCCCACAGGCTGCTGTTTGTCATACTGAAGTTCATTTATTAGCATGTTTAGGGTATAGCTAGCACTTTTAGTGTCTTTTATACATGTGTGTATATGTGAAATAAAATATGTATTATGAGTGTGTATATTTGTACACATATTTGAGACAGGGTCTCATGTAGCTTTGGCTGGCTTTGAACTTTCTACATAGTTAGGATGGCCTTGCATTTATTTGTAAATTAATATATATATGTACATATATATATACACACACATATATACATACACATACACACGTACATGCATATATACATATACATACAGGGGGTGCTGAATGAATGTGTATGTATGATGGGTGGGGCTTGCGTGTGCCATGGCGAAGGTCAGAGGACAACTCTGGACCTTCCACTTTTACGTGGCTCTCTGGGATAGAACTCCAGTCACGCCGGGCGTGGTGGCGCACGCCTTTAATCCCAGCACTCGGGAGGCAGAGGCAGGTGGATTTCTGAGTTCGAGGCCAGCCTGGTCTACAAAGTGAGTTCCAGGACAGCCAGGGCTACACAGAGAAACCCTGTCTCGAAAAACAAAAACAAAAAAAAACAAACAAAAAAAAGAACTCCAGTCACTAGGTTTTCCTACTGAGTAACTTTAGCTGAGGTTAGCCATCTTACTGGCCTGACATGTTCTTGATGCCAGCTCAGTTGTGAAGGTGGAGACAACTGTCCTCATCTGGTGCCGCCATCTCCTCTCTTGCTAGGCTCGTCAAGTAACATCATGGGTCTACCCTTGTGCTCTGTTCGATTCCAAGCTATACTGACTTCTTTGGTTACCTGCTCTCTGCTTTTATGACAGCTGTTGCTTGGTCAGTTCTTTTTGCCTTTGAAGACTCCGGAAGGGCATCATCGCCCTCCCCACCAGCCTCATTTCTACTAGATTTCCCTCCATCTTCTCCCTGCCCTCATCCTTCCCACTGACCTGCCTCTGTGTCCGGTCCACAGGCATCCGCTGTGATAGCACGTGTCCTCCGGGTCGCTGGGGCCCCAACTGCTCAGTGTCCTGCAGCTGTGAGAACGGAGGTTCCTGTTCCCCAGAGGACGGGAGCTGCGAGTGTGCCCCTGGCTTTCGAGGACCCTTATGTCAGAGAAGTAAGTAAGGCTTCTGATTTCCCACTCCCGAGCCACCCCCAGTCAGTGGTGCTGGCCTGTGGAAGGCTGGCCAATGGAACCCAGGCCCCCTTTCACTCCATGTTGTCCTTCTTCCCCCGTTGTCCTTCCTCCCCTGTCCTGGCTGTTCTATCCCTAAGTTCAATGTCTAGGTTCTCAATAAAATCAGGGCCAGCCCACAGTTCTCTTCAAAGGGGATGGACCTCCAGGTGTGGGGACCCTAAACTTCCCCATTTTCAAGAAGCTTTTCTTCACTGGAATGGGGGAAGGTGGCTGGGCCAGCTGTTCCTACAAGCTTCTGACCAGCATCTCCCCTCTGACACCCTCAGTCTGCCCACCAGGATTCTACGGCCATGGCTGCGCCCAGCCTTGTCCCCTCTGTGTGCACAGCAGGGGGCCCTGCCACCACATCAGTGGTATCTGTGAGTGCCTGCCAGGATTCTCTGGAGCCTTGTGTAACCAAGGTACCCGCAGCTGATGGGGCCAGGGTGGGGGGCAAAGGGGCAGAGTGAAGGAAGGGTCTAGGGAGTCTCTTTTTATGCTGTTGGAATAAAAAAAAAATCACTGTGCTGCTGAAGGGACAACAGGCTCAGAAAGGTCACAGATCATGTGTGTATTCTCACAGTTAGCAAGCGGCAGAAATGAATTCAGACTCCAATATTCTGCTAAAAAAATGGAAGGAAGGAAGGAAGGAAGGAAGGAAGGAAGGAAGGAAGGAAGAAGGAAGGAAGAAAGGAAGGAAGGAAGGAAGGAAGGAAGGAAGGAAGGAAGGAAGGAAAAGGGAAAAGAAAAAGAAGCAGGGTGTGGTGGCGCACGCCTTTAATCCCAGCACTTGGGAGGCAGAGGCAGGCGGATTTCTGAGTTTGAGGCCAGCCTGGTCTACAAAGTGAGTTCCAGGACAGG